>JAQISU010000076.1:12347500-12360000 GCA_029339505.1 Unio delphinus
ATTATTTCCTAGTTGACTTTGCCAGAGTCATTTGTCCATTGTGTATGCCTTTTGTGTTTTTAGTCTGTTTGTTGTAATATGTTGTTGTATGGACAGCACTATCTAAATCATATATTTTGAGTTGAAATTCTAAATAAATATTTTTGTGAAATTTTGAATCTTTATTTTATTTTTTTTAAATTTTTTTTTGTATAAAAAAGAAAATAAAATTAATATTTAGAATTAACTTTAGGTCCAATGGTGTAATTTATTTAAATAATTTATCTTTATGTGTTCTCTATTATTTCTTTTTATATGCAGTGGCATAGCCAAAATTGTTATGTCTAGAAGCGTTTTGTTTTATCGTTCAATTAGGTCGTCCAGTTCTCACAGTTGTTTCCCTTTGATCACTTAGTCTAGATAAGACTGTTTTTTGGAGTAACACATTACTCACTTTGTAATTAGAATATATAAGTAATTATTATTTTTTTTTCTCCATATTTTGGAAATTTAGTTATTGACGTGAATTTTGAATTAGTTTATAGTAAACTAATGAGTGATTTTCTTGTTCATTGTGTGGATATAATTAAAATAGTGATAGAGAGAAGAAGGAATAAAAAGTAAAGTTCTCCACAACTCCACATCTACTCTGTAGGTGGCAGCATAAGTTTTGCATATATTAGTGGTGTTTAGCATTCAGTCTCAGTTGACAACATGCATCTCTTGTTTGTTGGTCATAGTGTTATTGCCAGATTAAGTTCTGATCGTTTTCTTTTGGGTTCATGTCGGATACCCTCTGGATTAACTGTATCATATTACGGAATTCCTGGAGCTTAGATGGATTTTTGCCTGGCCCTTTCCCAGACGCCATTTGTATTCAAATAGGGGAGAATGAGGTCGGATATTTATCCCCTTCTGAGCTTATAGAGAATCTCAAGAGATTGGTTCAAGTTTATATCCATCGAGGTATAAATCATGTTCTTATTGGAGCCTTCTTGTCCAGGACTTACCATTGGACAATATATCGATTCATTACCAATGAAATTTCTCAGTATGTCAGAACTGTTCACGGTGTTCACCTTAGTTGGAGGGGAAGGCGATGGTTAGTTCAAAAAGTGTTTTTAATTTTCTCAACAGACTAGTTTAGTATTTTTCTTTCTAATCTGTCGAAGTTGTTGTTAATTTTTACAGTTCATAGTAGTTTCTGTTTATAGTAGATCACGTGATTTTACTACTACTTCAGTC
Source organism: Unio delphinus (assembly GCA_029339505.1). NCBI lineage: Eukaryota > Metazoa > Mollusca > Bivalvia > Unionida > Unionidae > Unio > Unio delphinus. The sequence continues at coordinate 12,348,725 of JAQISU010000076.1, forward strand.
ACGTGGTATTTTGTCGATCCAGGCATGTTAGTATCATGTATAGGTCAAATCACTTTATAGAATTGGGTTAAACTGTAAAACTCCTAATTATTCAATACAAGTATTTGTGGAGTTTGGATAGAAAGAAGAAATAGAACATTGTCATTTGCGTTTGAAATATTATTTACTTTTATTCTGGGATATCAATTCTTATAATTTATCAAATTCAGAAAGTACCACATCTGGTGTTATACAACTAGCCAATTGGCTATCCAGTGTCTTTTGTAGCCCACTGCCCATAACAAGTAATATCAAATTATTAATATTATATATTTTCTAGAACTTTATTCCTTTTCCTTATTATTTGTGTTATATAATTTACAACATCTTGATAAAGTTTTTTATCATTAATGTTGTTAGTATATAGCAAGTCATTGTTTTCAAATCTACCATTTATACTTTTTATTTTATTTATAATTTTCTCTCTTTCATTCTTAAACACATTACATTGTAGTATTAAATGGAATTTACTATCTTGGAAGTTGTTACATAATGTACATTTTAAAATTTTAGGGATTAGTTTTCTTTTAAAAGCAATTTCACTTGTCCACCAAATATCATGTAGGTAGTTAAAAATTGAATTAGATTTATAAAAAGTTTTTATTTGAGACCACTTTCTCCAAATGATTGTCCAATTCAAATTAGGTATTTTTATTTCAATCTTATGTTTAGGTAACATAAGTTTTTTGAGTATATCATATATTTCTAACTTTTTGGATGATTTCCATATTAATTGTGAGTATTTATATCTCTTTAGATTTGTAATCTGTCTTTTTAGGATTGTTGGAGGATTTAAAGTTTTTAAAATTCTATTATTGTAGTATATCTTTTTGTTATATGGTAAAGACAAGCCAAACCAGTAAATGTAAACACCCTGCCATGGATATTGTGGTGGATTATCAAGTGTCATTAATCTATATAAATAGTTAGAGGATTGTTTTAATCTTAAGTTTGGAAGATTTATTCCTCCCATTTCTTTATTGTACTGTAAGGAGGTTTTAGATATTTTATGTACCTTTGACCACAGAAAATTATAAATTGATTGTTCAATTTTTTTTAATATGGTATATGTCAAAATCTATTATGTCAAATTCATGCCAAATTGAATTAAAAAGATAGTTTTTAGTGATATGAGCTTTTCCCATGAAGCTATAGGCCCTCAGGTTCCATGTGTCTTTATGAGTTTGAATTTTATTAAGAATTTGCTGTAGATTTTTCATTTTGTTATTTTTCCCTAAATATACTCCTAAAACTTTTATTTGTTCTTTAATTTTTTCTTTAGGAAATGTTAAATATTTTTCTTTTGTCCAACTTCCAATCATAAAAATCTCTGTTTTTTCTTGATTTAGTTCAGATCCTGAAGCATTACTGAACTTTTTAAATTGTTTAATTAAGTTTTCATAAGAGTTATTAGTAGTAATAAAATTTGTTAAGTCATCTGCATGTAAGAAAGTTTTTGTTGGTTTCGTTATATTTGGAAGTGAAATTCCTTTTATCAAATCATCATTCTGGATAGAAACATTAAGTGTTTCTATTCCAATCACATATAGTAGCATTGATATTGGGCATCCCTGTCTTTTTCCTTTTGGTGTTGACCCTCGTTTCTCTCCCCAGCACAAGCTGGTTCAAGTTGATTGAGGGACACCGTCTCTATGCCAAAAGTGTCTTACGATGGTGTAATGTTTTCCTTGTCCATCCCATGAGTGTATTAAGTAATGTATATATTATTGTATATACTTTTATTAGATATTTTATTTTAAAAATTTTCTGACGGTTAATCTTTGCTCTGTTCACCAAATAATAATAAGTCTCATTAACCCACTAAGAGAATCAGACTGATATTACTTTCTATCACAAGTCAGAGTTGACCTATGACATATATTCTCCACTTGTGCTGTGATGAATATTGATTTCTTTACAATCTGATTCCCGAACTTAGGATTGTACTCTCATCTCTTAGAACTATTAAGTTCCAGGGCCGATTTCCTTTCCTTTTCTTAATAAAATGAAATATTTATTATTTCCTAGTTGACTTTGCCAGAGTCATTTGTCCATTGTGTATGCATTTTGTGTTTTTAGTCTGTTTGTTGTAATATGTTGTTGTATGGACAGCACTATCTAAATCATATATTTTGAGTTGAAATTCTAAATAAATATTTTTGTGAAATTTTGAATCTTTATTTTATTTTTATTTTTTTTTTTTGTATAAAAAAGAAAATAAAATTAATATTTAGAATTAACTTTAGGTCCAATGGTGTAATTTATTTAAATAATTTATCTTTATGTGTTCTCTATTATTTCTTTTTATATGCAGTGGCATAGCCAAAATTGTTATGTCTAGAAGCGTTTTGTTTTATCGTTCAATTAGGTCGTCCAGTTCTCACAGTTGTTTCCCTTTGATCACTTAGTCTAGATAAGACTGTTTTTTGGAGTAACACATTACTCACTTTGTAATTAGAATATATAAGTAATTATTATTTTTTTTCTCCAGATTTTGGAAATTTAGTTATTGACGTGAATTTTGAATTAGTTTATAGTAAACTAATGAGTGATTTTCTTGTTCATTGTGTGGATATAATTAAAATAGTGATTGAGAGAAGAAGGAATAAAAAGTAAAGTTCTCCACAACTCCACATCTAGCATTGATATTGGGCATCCCTGTCTTTTTCCTTTTCTACCCCTATCTGCCCTAACCCTATCTGGTACCGATTTGGAGCAGCGACGCTCCTTATATACAAGTTTAGCACGTGTAAACATTCTGGTAAACAAAGCATGGATTGGTGGGTATTGCAATCGATCAGCCAATCCAAATCGACCATGCAGGCGGGACATGACGTCACGACAGAAGTACACACAACTCCGTGTTTGAATTCTCCTAATTTAACATAATGTAATACGATATAATCAGTCATGACAAATCTATTGGAATATATTATTCTCATCTTCGAATGTTTATGCAGGTACGTTAATATTAAAATCTTGTATTGTTGTACAAAATACGCGAATGGGTAACGAGCATATCGATATACGAGGGGACATCTCCAAATGGCTACACTCGACCACAACAACGTGCAGTCGCTAGAATCAGCTGATCGAAAGATACATGAAGTAACGGCATAGCACTACCCCCACCTTCTAAGAATTGGTCCCCAATTCAGCGATTACAAGAAAGCAAAGTTTTTGGAAATACGGTAAGTTAAGCTCGAAATGCACGTTACCAACATGCTCATTTTGCAAACAAATACGAGATTTCGTGCAATATCAATTCTATCTGTATTTGACTCTAATAAAACTTTATATTTACATTACATTACACAAGGCTAAACCGCTTAATATTGAGCAATCAAAATACAATATGTGAAAACACAGCTGAACAGTTCGTGCCTTGTGCATGACAATAATTCTCTCTCTCTCTCTCTCTCTCTCTCTCTCTCTCTCTCTCTCTCTCTCTCTCTCTCTCTCTCTCTCTCTACAATTTTTACAGGACATATGCAGCAACAATGATTTCAAATGTAATAAGTTAAAAGAACTTTGAGTTGAATTTAACAGCATATTATCACTTATAACAATAATATGAAATATATTTATATACATATTTAGAGACACCATTTTTGTTTATACTGAAATTATTCAATATTTTCTTAACATATATTATTAATACAATATTTCATGCTTACCTACATGAAAGAATTTAAATACACATACACAATAAATATTGTCATCTGTAATGACAATATTATAACTTAATAAATAAGAGTTCTATTTAAAGTAACACTTATATCAGAAGTTCATAGTTCTTGAATCACTTGTATCCACTTGACAATCCCTGAATCCATTGCTGTCCTTCCGAAAAGTTATGAATGTCACATTTAGAATATTGATCCCAGGAAGAAGAAATTCTTGATGAATATCCACACTTGACAGTTCAGAAAGCACTCCAAAACAGGAACCAGTTTTCATATTTTTAACATCAGTTTCATAAACAGTTTCAGTTTCAAGCATGTGATTCATCATCATTATAATATCTGTTTTCATGTTATCATTTTCCAAGCAATATTCACTTCATTGGAAACATTATACATCAATCATTAATTTACAATCAGTATCAAAAACTGTTCTCAATATACGTTTTCAGAACCATACACTCCATGACTGCATAAGATCTGATAAGATTCTAATCTACTTGATTCTTACTGGGACTTGAATATGCAGAAAGTAATATGACTAACCAGACACTTAAAATAAACATTATTCATGCAAGTACTATAATTTCAACTATTTAAAATATTACTAACATTCATTGGACATTAAGATAACTGTAACTGTTCAAGGTTCCTATAGAGAATAAGTCTATCCCCTTAAGTTTTCTAATCTTTTCTCCACCAACTGGATCAGTCCCTTAATGTTATAAAATCTTGCCTCTAATAGTATCTCAAATAATTCTTGAGTCCCTTTTGGGAGTAGACCTATTGGGAATTCTGGTGCATCTCTCATATAATTTAAGATTACCCTAAAATGAGTTGGATCTCTATCAAAAAATATTGGATTCTGATTTCCCCCTTTCCCAGTGTTTAGATCTGCTAATTTTGTCTTTTCAATTTTGTTTAGAGTTGTTCTTGTTGTTAAAAATACTGTTCCCCCCACATTTAAGTTCATCAAATCAGAGTTGTCATTATTGTCTTTTGATATTGTGGAACTTGGACCGATTTCATTGTTTTTCAAGTTCTCTTTTTCTATACTTGGAGTTGTTTTCTCCTTTTTCTCTGCTTTTTCTTTCCTCACTTTCTCGTTTGATACCCTTTCTAGTATCTTCTCTGTTCCATTTTCTTTTCCTTTCTCTTTCTTTTGTATTACCCGTATTTACCGTATGTTTTCGGACACTGTATGTTTCCGGACACCGTTTTTTTCGGGGGAAAATCATATTTAAATGCCTTGTAAGTTTTCGGACGTTGCTTCGCTATAATTGTTTCTACAATTTATGTTTTCGGACACAATCTTGGAGGATCTGCTTCGTCGTTTTAATGTAAAATTTACAGCGTGTTTGCCGTTAATTTAACTGATACAAAGTTCGCTTCATTTGGTCGCCAATTATTTAATGCGATCATGAACGTCCATGAACTAATATAATTTAAAATTATTAATCCTATGTAATTCGGGATAGTGACAACACCTGCTGCATTAGTCGGACGGGTTACACGAGCTCTAAAGTGTATATCAACAACGGATTGTCTTGTTAAATCAAGATGTTCCAACGAAAAGTAACAGCTCGGATATAGATTTTTGAAATCATATTGTGATATTTGCTGACCGGTATCAACATTTTGATCGCGTCACAAATATGACAACATACGATGATATACGCGTGCTATTTGATTTTGATCAGACTCGTCATCTAGAGCAGCTTTCTTCGTAGGCGGTTGTTTTTGTGATACTTCCTCAGAATCATTAATTCGAAGTCGCTTCTGTGGACGGCCTACTGGTCTCTTTGGAGACGATTTTGGCAAGGGCGAGTCCCTCCAAGAACTAGGCAGTGCCTCCTCACTTGTTGCATAACGTATGATAAACTTATCCATCAAATTTAGTACAGTACTAACAATATTATGTTTCACAACGATAGCTATCCAGTATACTAACTTTTGTATGTAGTGGGTATTTTATTTATACTTTTTATTTTAATAGTTTGATTCAGCTAACAAAAATATGATTGGTTGTCAGTATAGACATTGTTACACACGAAACCACTTCATACAGGTGTTACAGTTATGGCTTTGATTAGAAACCATGACCCCTGCTTTATATCATTAAACAATACATCAGAGTCAGTATGGATTAGTAAAATTCATTGGCATTGTCCAACAAAACAAAGCCCTTATCCCTGAGGCATTATATACAAAGGTTTAAACATAATTATTGTTCTACAGGTAATAAACCTCTTGGTAGACGATATATTTGATTGTGGGTGCTAAATGTTAGGTACATCGTGTGCTCTTTTAATAAAATCCAGATGGTTGCCTTTTATTTCCGAACACATCTGTCAAAGAAATCCCACCAGTTATATTATTAACAATTAACACCCAGACACTTTGAAATCTCTGACATGCATCACTACAATATTCGAGCAGTAGATCGTTTCCAGCCAGCAAGCTTTGCTCATTTTAATCTACCCTCGGCTAGGTGAGAAAAAAAAGAAGAGAGAACCACAACAAATGCATCACCTTTATATAAAACAAATATCACATATTAATCACGCCGACTCGTATATTGCAAATTGCTTTTTATTTTTACCCTTCGTAGGCGTACATACAACACTCACCCCATTTGGAGCCTCACACCCTTGGTGCTCTAAGAATAGCCATCATACATGTACCGGTGTTTCGACTCGCGATACTAAAATATTTCTGCCCAAAATATCTTAAGAATTATAACTCCAAAATCTTTTTATTTAGTTTGTATTAATATCTTAATTACACAGAAATAAAGCTTGCGTGCGTTTGTAATGTAGATTTTAATGATCATTAGCAGAAGGTTAAACTGGATTGCAAGATTACTATGTTAATATGGCGGTTCATTTGGAAAATACGCACACAATCGTGGCTCTAATACATGTATGGCTTTGTTTTCTGGTGGATGGACATGTATCAAATAGACAAAATAGGCAAGTAATGCCCATTTTTCATTAATTATCCTTTCCGTGGTGTTAGACAAAATACTTGTTTTACTTCATGGCAGCACGTCATGTGAGCTAACGGTAACTTCGTTACGGACGGGAAGGGGGGGGGGGGCACGGCATAATTCTATCTTCACTTGTATGTTTTCGGACACCTAATCAAAGAATTTAATATGTATTCGGACAACAAAAAAAGTAATTATTTGTTTCAGTCCGAAAACATACGGTAAATACGGTAGTTTCTGCCCATTTTTTTCTTCCTTGTGTATACCAGATTTTTCATTCTCTGTTTTTCCTGGACATTGTTCTAAGTCTTTGTCTTTTTCTTTCTTGTTTTGCATTAATTTGACATTCTCTTTCTTCATTTCTCGATTTTCTCCCCTTAATGGTGACTTATCTTTTTCTTTATTTGATATTGAACCTTGTACATTTCTACTTGTTTTTCCATTTTCACACTTTTCATTCTCTTTATTTCCTTGTGCTTTCTTTGCTCCTTCATCCTCAGTTTCTGCTAATTTTTGTTCAATCATTTCTCCTTTTTTCTTTTCTAGGTTTACAATTTCCCTCTTCCTAAATGATTTTTCTTTCTCATCTGTTTTTTCTTTTCCGGTTTTGGTATGGCATATATTGGTTAAATTCCTGAATGGTTCTTCTAGGTATATATCCGGTTCTTCTAACTCTTCAAATGGTATTTCTTGCATCTGTTGTTGTTTTCTTTTTAATTCCACTTTCTCACCAATTTCTCGTAAAAATTTTTCATTTTCAGAGGATGATGTCCAATTATCCAGTGACGAACTTGATGATGTCATTGAAGATATGGAAGATAGAGATTTTCTAGAGGGTGAAATGTTGTTGTTCCTGATCTTTCCTGCAAAAACAGGCATAGGTAGCGTTCTTTTTCTTTCATATTGGCTACTGGTTGAGCGTTGTGGGATGCGAATTTCTTTTATTAATTTCTCAAGGGCATTCTCCATGAAACGTCCTAACTCAGCTTCAGCTTCTTCCCTTTTTAAACCCGTTGAGTGTGAAAATAGATAAAAATCTTCTTTTTGAGCCCTACAATTATGGGGGTTGTCATTCCGCCTGAATATTTTTAAACATTTATTGCATTTATAGGCGACTCCAGAATGCTGTTCCCTCAGATGTGTTATGCATCGTGACTTGAGTTGAAATGTCAAGTCCTCACAAATACCACACTGGTAGGATATTATCTGTATGGGAAAAAAAATTATTTACAAAGAATAATGAAATAATGTTTAAGTGTTAAAATGACCATAATAATTATAGTTTGGTAAACCATTGAGGTATATTTGCACCTTCATATAGCCTTAATTTGTCATGGTGGACCACTTTCGGTTTTTGCTTAGGCCCTCCTTTTATTCTATACAATACATCATTAACTTTCTTCAAGATTTGATAGGGACCTTTCCATGGTCGTTGTAATTTTTGACTTAACCCAATTTTTCTGATTGGATTGTAATACCAAACAGCATCACCTTCTTTATATTTATTAAAATTTATTTTTGTGTCATAGATTCTTTTCATACATTTGCTGGACAAATTCATTCTTTTTCTTGCAAACTCGTGTACATTTTTAATCTTATATTCAAGATTATTTGCATACTCAGTTCTGTATCTTTGTTCATTATCAGTCTCATTTATTTCAGGTTTTCCAAGTACCATGTCAATGGGAAGAACTATTTCTCTACCAAATGTCATCATGCTGGGAGTTATTCCAGTTGATTCATGTACAGATGATCTGTACGCCATCATGACCAAAGGTAAGATTTCATCCCAATTATCTTGATGTGAGGCCACAAATGCTGAAAGCATGTTATAAATAGTTCTGTTAGCTCTCTCTGTCATGCCATCACTTTGAGGTCTGGCAATAGAGGTTCGTGTTTTCTCAATTCCTAATATTATACAGATCTCTTTGAAAAGTTCTGATTCAAAGTTTTTACCTTGATCAGTGTGAATAAGAAGAGGAATTCCAAATCTTGTGATAAAATTATCAATCAGTTCTTTTGCTGTGGTTTTAGCATCAATCTTTTCTACAGGGTATGCCTCTGTCCATTTAGTAAAATAGTCACCTATGACCATTATGTATTTATTTCCCTGTTTGGTCCTGGGAAGTGGACCAATAAAATCAATAGCCACCTTTTCCATAGGAGCACCTACATTGTAGGTTTTCATGGGTGCTTTTGGTTTTCTAAGGGAAGATTTTCTACTGGCACACACATCACATTTCTTGCACCAATTTTCAACATCTTTATTCAGCCCATACCAAAAAAATCTCTGTCGCACTTTCTGCAGAGTCTTTGCAACTCCTAAGTGTGCAGCTGTGACACTGTTATGTAACTGTGTTAAGTATACAACTTTTTAAGCTTTCTGGGACAACAATTTTCATGGTGACTGTCATTCCATCATCACTTTCCCATTTCCTATACAGGATATCATTTTCTACTACAAAGGAATCAACCTGTTTCCAGTAGTATTTTATTTCAGGACAGTACTGTGAAATATCTGACCATTCATATTTCTTTTTACTTGTCACCATCCCCTTTACCACTTTCAGAACTGTATCATCATTTTGTAAATGGGGTAATTTGGACATATCCAAGTTGTCCATGTCATCTTTTGACTGATAATTACTATTTGTCTCTGTACTAATGCTACTGTCAGGAGATGGGAGTTTCTTCCTAACCTCTTTTGTAACATAACAGAGTTTATCACTTACACCCTCCATGTGATTACAGTTTTTACTCAATACTCTTGGTTTTTCACCATGTGGAATCTCTGACAGATTTCTCACTAGAGTATTGTCATTAAAAGAGTATCTAAATACCACAGAACACATATTCAGAATGAAGCAAATAATATATATTGGTTCTATGGGGAATAGGCATAGTAAAAATATTGTGATGAGTGATATGAAAATATCACTTTTATATAACTCTATATTTATCTCTTTGTTCTTTAAATTTACATGGGATGGAATAGACATAGAACCTATCTGATTTGGGAACTTAGAAATACAAGCTACCAGTTCTTTATCTGATTCACTTTCAGCATGATTTTCAACTCTTTCACAATAGGTACAGTTCATTTCTACACATGGACGCCTTGATAAAGCATCTGCATTAGAGTGCAATCTGCCAGCTCTGTGTATAATCTCAAAATCAAAGGTAGCCAGAAAAGTCAACCACCTAGCTAACTGACCTTCTACCATTTTGAAATTTATCAGCCATTTCAGACTGCCATGATCAGTCCTCACTGTGAACTTCTTTCCATAAAGATAGTGATGAAAGTGTTTGACTGCATTTACCACTGCAAGAAGTTCACGTTTTGTTACACAATATTTTCTTTCAGTTTTTGAGAAACATTTACTAAAGTAGCTAATTACTTTTTCTTTTCCATTTTGGATTTTGGAGAGTACTGCTCCTTGACCAACATTTGAGGCATCACAATCTAAAATAAATACATCGTTTTCAGTAGGGAATGCCAAGATTGGCGCATTTATCAGTGCATGTTTTATGTCCTTGAAGGACTGCTCACATTTCTCAGTCCATACATATTTTCTACCCTTTTCAGACAATTCATGTATAGGTTTTGCCAAAGTTGCAAACTGATACACATACGATCTGTAATAACTTGCCAAAGAAATGAAGCTTCTAGCCTCTTTTACATTTTTAGGGGTTGGCCAGTCTCTTACTGCTGTGATTTTATCTGTACTTGTGCCTACACCAGATTCACTTATAGTATGACCTAAAAATGTGACCTCTTTTTGAAACAGATTGCATTTCTTTGGATTCAATTTCAAATTGGCATTTTTCAGTCTTCGGAAAACTATTTCCAAATTAGTGAAGTGTTCTTCAAAGGTTTTTGAATAGCAGATAATATCATCAAGGTACAAAATGACCATTTTCCACAAGAGACCTGAAAATGCCATCTGGACAAGACGAGTAAAAGTCGCAGGTGCATTGCAGAGACCAAATGCTAATCTTCGCCATTGCCATTGTTCCCCTCCTGGTATGGAGAATGCAGTTTTATGTCTATCTTTTTCATCAATTTCTACTTGCCAATAACCTGATTTCATATCCAGACAAGACCACCATTTTGATCCTGCTAAAGCATCTAAACTATCATCTATTCTAGGCAATGGTTGAGAATCTTTGACAGTAACATCATTCAATCCTCGAAAATCACAACAGAACCTCACAGAACCATCAGATTTGGTAACCATTACAATGGGAGCATTCCAAGGGCTTTGTGGACATTTTTCTATTATTCCATCTTCTGCCATCTTTTTAATTTCGTTCTCTGCAACTTGTCTTTTAGCAAGTGGTATTCGGTACGGATACTTTTTAACAGGTTTTTCATCTCTTGTGTCAATTTGATGTTTTATCAAGGTCGAATGACCTATATCACTTGATGAGGCAGAAAAGATACTCTGATGTTTCATCAAAAATTGTTTTAACTGTTCTGTTTCTTCTTTATCCAGATTTTTTGAAGATCTTACAAACATTTCTGTTAAATGTTCTGGTAATTGTTGAACACTACCCTTTTTTTG
>JAQISU010000076.1:13577500-13862500 GCA_029339505.1 Unio delphinus
GACTGTATACATTTAGAAATGAATACAAAGTTAATAATCTTTATCTTCTCTAAGGGTGATAAATTAAAATGTCTGCAGATTTGTTCATGGGAGTTATTGGTAAAATCCAAACCTGATTTTAAACGTGAATTTCAAAAACATGTTGAACTGTTTCAATTTGTTGTGTTCAATGTCACATCAGTATTCAAGTCTACTCCTTACAGAAGATAGATACAGAAGCATATATACTGATATATTTACATTGCTTTTGCAGGTATACTTTAAATAAACAAAATTGTATAGTTTTGGATATAATGGCCTTATCATTGACAGTAATTTACTCCATGCATTAGCTACGCCCTATCCCCATTTAATAACTACTGGAAATTTTAAAAATCTTGTTTTTCAAATTGTATAGCAACACTTACAATTACTTTTAAATGCCATTTCTTTGAATGGCCTTGTAAAACATGGTTTTTTCATCAAATAAATGCAGTTTGTCTAAAATTAAAAGGACATCATTTATTTACAATTAAACAATTTGGGCTCAAAATTACTGCCCATGGCACCCTAGAAATGACTTTGCACCATTTTAAACCTTGACCATGGAAATAGATTTTGTGAATTAACACACACACACACACACATATGCACAGAAGCAATTAACCTCGAACAAAACAGGATACCAGGCAAAGACCAAAAAATCATGTGAAACTACATGTAACACTTCCTTTATAGCAAGGTTTTATATTTACAAAAGTTTTGTCTGCAAAATAATATTGCAGTACTGTACAATTAACAACATAGGAATATATCATTACAGCACTTCAACATGTCATCACATAAATGAAGAAATAATACTTTAAAAGAAAAAGTAAAAGTTATTTGACTTAACAACAATTGGGAGAGTTCACTTGCCAAAAGATTTTATGTTGGCAAGATTCAATTAAACAGGATCATACAAGATAAGGAGAATATTCTGTTAGAGTGGGCTAATGGAAGAGAATTTTTTAAATACAAAACAATGTATGTACCAAGATTTAAATAATGTATTTGAATGGTTTTGTAATGTGCATGCCAACAATACCCCACTCATATGTCATGCTTAAGAGTAATAACTATTAATTTATGTTACCTTATTATATCTGCTTTGATAGTCCAAGTGACCTAATTATAGCTTAATTATTAGGACAAATATGTTTTCTTTGTAGAGGCCTTGAGTGTAGTTGCTTTACAATAAATCACCTAAATATTTTCAGTATAAAATAATATTCTATGTGTTTTTTGCATGCATTACTAATCTGTGAATTCTTCTGTATTTTATTAAAAGAATTTCTGTGATATTTGTCATTTAATGATGTCATGTGTACATATTTGTCCTTTGAACCCACACAGACTTTTAAAAGTCACACAAGCTGATTGTTTGCACACATCATTGGCACCAATAAGTAAATACCCAGATATTGTGCCTTTCGTGAGGTTACATTGCAAGGTGGTAGACTCAATAATTCAAATTTTTTACTGTTTTATAAGAACATAAAAATTATTGATGTGATTGAGCTGGAATGGGGAGGATTCAGCTCTTTAGGAAAATGATAATTAGTTTTGACTGTATTCCTATTTATGTAAGCTTACTGTTTGTGCAAATTCCCAATAGAGATATAGATCAGTTAAAACAGCGCAAGCACTGGCTTCATGGGTTTTAAATTAGAAATTATTGGGGGGATTAGAATGGTTATTGTGACCAGGTTGCACTATATAAAGGTGACCATTGGAACAGATTTGACTGTTTCTGTAACAATGCAGTGGACTTCATTTCCCTAGGAAGAGTTTTACCTGGCAAATTTTTATCATCACCTGAGTTGGTGGCCGATTTGGGATCATTAGTGATGAAAATCACAATTCATATCCCAAAACCTTACTCCTATCTGATACATCATATTCTGGTTGTGATGCTCAACAGAAGCCAGATTGTCAGAGCTGGTGACCCTAGAAAGAAGCTGCCCTCTACATAAACAACATGGATATGCAGGTAGTATTTCTAGCCCTGCAGGGATGTGTCAAGGGCCATTATTTTATGGTTTCCTGCAACAACATGGCATTAATACCTTGGGATACAAGGTGGTACATGCACCCCTTCACTTTCCATAGAAGTTTGGAGCCTCCTCCATTGGCCAGCCTCAGTCTGCCGTATTCATAGCATGATAAATATTTTGGCAGAAAACCTCTCCAGAAAGGGCCAATAAAACCCTACAGTATGTTATCTGCATTGGGAGATAGCAGAGTCTCATGTCCAAGTGGGTGGGTGGGAGAACCACTAGCAATGAGACTGAACAACATGCTCACTTTTTATGTCTCCTTAGTCCTGGATCAGAGGGCTTGGGCAGTGGACACCTTCAGTTTAAGGTGTGATAATCTTTTCACGACTGTCTTTGCACCTTTCAAAATGATTCCATAAGTGCTTCAAAATATCAAAACCTATGCTGCTCAGATCATTCTGGTAGCCTCACTTTGGTCCCAATGGTTATGGTTCAGCAACCTGTTCAGCATGTTGGTACTCAAGCCTAGGAGATTACAGCTGATGAAAGATCTGCCACTTAAGCACAGATGATTGTGCTTCATAACATCAGGCAGATTCTTCACATTAATGCCTGAATCCTATAAAACAATCTGCAAGGACCTGTTTTGAGCAAAGTTGCATGTTGCATCACACTAAATAGAGGTAGTCCACTTAAGGGGTCTGTGATGTGAATTGGAGAATCTTTATCATTGGTGCAGTAGGAAGTATCGTTTATCACAGTGGCAGACTTTATCTTCCTTGTGGAACAGGAATTTTCAATTTCCAGCATTACGGGCCATGAGGTAACCTTGTCTAAAATGCTAAAGTTCTCTAAGGGTCAGTTAATTTGCTCTGATCTTGTTAAGTATTTTGAGCTACAGGGACTGTTGTCTCACTTAATGCTGCTGAGATGTAATCTCTAATGCATTTTGTGGGCTTTTTAAAAAATTCTCCACGGTTGAATGAAGCTTACTTTGAGAACTTTACCCTTAAAACTGTCTTCCTGCCCAGCTTTGGATTGACAATGGCAAGGAGATGCAGTGAGCTTCACATCTTGCCTGTAGAAACAAGATGTTTATAGTTATGTGGTAATTATGCATCATTTTCTGTCTTTTGCTTGTAGCAAAGAATCAGCTTTCTTCAGTAGCTCTACTTAGGCAGCTCTGCTTGATTATGACCTTACAATTCTAATTAACCATTATGATTTGTTTTTTTTTTTATGGTTTAATGCCATTTTTAAGCACAATATAGGCTATACATGGCAACCAGTAATAATGGTGGAGATAGAACCCGGAACACCCTAGGAAAGAACCACCAACCCACGAGAAGCTACTGGCAAGCTTTCTCACATAACTACATTAGCCGAATCTTAGACTCGAACCCACGCACACAGTGGTGAGATGGCAGTGATCCGTAATGGACAGCACTTTAGACCAATCGGCCACTCAGGGCCCCGCATTAACCATTATGAAAGGGAGAAAAAGAAACGGTTAGTAGCATCTCTTCCTGTTTGTTAAGGGCTCTGCTGATATTTTGACATTCCAAGTGGATTGCTTTTGCTATCAAAAGAGCAGACCATTTCCTCACTGAGAAATGTCTTTATGAGAATTAAAGCCCATGAAGTCAGTGCTATAGCTGTTTTTTGGGCCTGTCTCTCATTAGGAGAGGTCTGTATGAGAATTAAAACCCATGAAGTTATTACTATTGCTGTTTTTTGGGGCTTGTCTCTCACTGAGAGAGGTCTTTATGAGAATTTAAGCCCACGAAGTTAGTACTATTGCTGTTTTTTGGGCCTGTCTCACTGAGAGAGGTCTTTATGAGAATTTAACCCCACGAAGTTAGTACTATTGCTGTTTTTTGGGCCTGTCTCACTGAGAGAGGTCTTTATGAGAATTTAAGCCCACAAAGTTATTACTATTGCTGTTTTTTGGGCCTGTCTCACTGAGAGAGGTGTTTATGAGAATTAAAACCCATGAAGTCAGTACTATTGCTGCTTCTTGGGCCTGTCTTAAACCACATTTAAGGAAATTATGGGACGATATTTTATGATCATAGGCTACTTTCTCCTCTTTTTACCTGCTATCATTGTTACACTACAATGAAAGCATTCTTATTGGGCCACATAGTAATTGCTCATAAGTGACTCAAGCTTCTGCTGGATTACAGTAGGAATGCTTCTATGAAAAGGATAAGAACATTTGTTTTTTTCAGTTTTCTTGAGGTCATCAGCCTCCCTCTGAAGTAAATTTTTCAGCAAGGCGATAGTGACATAATAGTATGTATTACTGCTGTTTAAATTTTGTTTTTGTGGGTGGGTAGGTGTACATCAAATTTGAATGATTTAATACTTAACTGTTACTATTGCAAGATTATTTTTCCCCACCTGTTTTGATGACCCAAGCTTAGTCTGAGTCCAAGTCAAAGATAGTTTCCTGCATGGACCCTTGAATTAGACTGGTTCTATGTTCTCTGGTCTAGAATCTATAACATTCCATCTGATTGGAGGTTGCAGTTATGAGCTAGGATGTGTAAATTTGCATCCTTACATCACAGAAGAGTTAAACAAAGCATTACTGACAGGTAAGTATTACATTATTAAACTTAGTACTCCTTTCCACACAATAAACACCTTCATATGACTTTTCCTTAACAGTTCCATTGTCACGGAATTGTATACGACTATGTTCAATATGTATATGTGGTCAAAAATCTAGTCTCTATTTCGTTACTGCGTACAGCCTTACCGAGAGTAGTTTATTATTTTTGGGGTATTTTTAGTTATTTCGACATAATGAGCGAACACTCAGCTCATGCTGCACGTGCGAAATTGCCTGCAGTTTAAAGTACCTAGCTGCGCATATGTCACAGCTAGGGGTATATAAGGACGAAATTATAAGACAGAAATCACATCACGATCCAGTCTTGTCGGAAAAAGCTTCCATCCTTAAAGGAGCAATCTATCAGCTAAAAGAGGTAACAATGGATTTAACTTTGTTCTCATTGCTATTTGTATTATGATATAATTCATTGTTTTACATATTAGATGTTTAGTATTTATTATAAAATCTATAGAATAAATACATAGGTTAGGCAGCGCCATTTTATCAGAAGTACTATATTTTGTTTCATTAGTTCTTTTGTATCTGAACATAATTGAGTTCAATTATACGCTGCATGCTTAACGTTAAATGTACATGGATAATTATTTCATGTGCGTGCATGCGCTACATATGTGAGAATACTTGACTGTGTCTTATGTATTACACGGTTCGGTTGTTTTAATTTTAGCTGAGTGGGGGCCGCTGGTGCCCGGGTGCGGTGCCATGTTGTGGTGTCCGTGGGTGACTGTGGTCCGGAGCTGAGTGGGGCCTGTTGGTGCCCTGGTGCGGTGCCATGTTGTGATGTCTGTGTGGTGACCGTGGGTGACTGTGGTCCGGAGCTGAGTGGGGTGCGGTGCCATGTTGTGTTGTCCGTGGGGTGACCTTGAGGTCCGGTGGTGCCAGTGTGCGGTGCCATGTTGGAGTGACCGTAGGGTCATGGAGTGACCGTGGGGCTTCGCTATGCTGCCCGTGTGTGGTGCCATGTTGTGGTGACTACGTGTGTGGGCTTGTCTATGCTGACCGTGTAATGCCCGTGTGTGGTGCCTGTGTATGGTGCTTACGTATGCTGCATATATCTCGTCATATGGACGACATATTATTTAAACACTTCTTTGCAGTCTCGTTATATGAACGACACCTGCATAATTGTATTATTTATTTAATAACTTCTTTGCAGTCTCGTTATATGAACGACACCTGCATAATTTTGTTGGATATTTAATAACTTCTTTGCAGTCTCGTTATATGAACGACACCTGCATAATTTTATTATGTATTTAATAACTTCTTTGCAGGCTCGTTATATGAACGACACCTGCATAATTTCATTCTACACAAATCTCGTTCCATGAACGAGAGCTTCAGAATTTAGGGTTCACAATTGCATATGTCTCGTTATATGGACGACGTATTAATTATGTAATAACTTCATTCTAGTCTCATCATATTGACGACGCATTCTTTTCATATTTGCATCTATCTCGTTATACGAGCCTTTTATATATATTCATATTTGTAAATTCATTCATATACTTCTTTTTTGTCATAGTTCCATGTTAGGAACATTTATATAAATAGATTTTTCTTATATATTGTAAAATATTGGTGTCTGAGTTCATTTTTAAAATTGCGTTTATAAAATAAACATGTTATTAACGCAGTTGTGTTCCGTGTCTTCACTAATCCAGTTCCGACTCGGTCTATCTTGTGACATCCATCAACCTGGGTTTTTCTTTGTTCAGGCTTAAAATGGTAGGTTATCCAGAAATATTTAAAGAAACATTGTTTTAAAATACAATATTATATATCTTATTTCCTTAAATTGAATTAAAGAAATACTATAGAACAAGCCCCAAGAGCCAGATTACCAGACCTGGCAATACTGCTGAAAATATCAGTGTGTTTAACATTAGTTCTAAAGTCCCCACTATTGGTATATCTAGGGACTTAACAGCCAAGGTAACCTCAGCTACACACATGATTTTCGTTTTTAAAATAAGACAAAAAAATGAGGAAAAAAACAAACATGTAGAAACTTTTTCTCAATTGTTGAGAATATGTGGTTCAAAGTTTTTTTTAATAAAAATTAATGGAAAATTATTTTAACTGTATGATACCATCTTTAAATTTGATCATTTGACATCATCGTCTTTATATGTATTTTCATTTAACATGTTTTGCCTCCATTTTAGTGGGATATCAGGTCAGGAGAGATGGTGCAGGAATATGACAGACATCTGGGAGCTGTTAATTCTATCACATTTGTGGACCAGAACCGACGATTTGTGTCCACCTCAGATGACAAGAGTCTCAGAGTATGGGAATGGTAGGTCCTAAATATATCCAGATTTCGACAGCGAAATAATTGCAAGCTTTATGAAAAACTTACTAATATGGAGGGCTATAGAATTCTAAACAATTGCTTTTCCTCTGAAACAAGTTTTATATTTAGGTTGCAAATCACATGGCAAATAAAAATCTTTCCAAAAGCACCAGATCAAAAAAGCTTGGACTGGGAAATAATGGATGTGACACAAAAACGGAGAAGCAAGAGTGCAAAAAGAGAAAAGTTAATATTCGTCTGCAAAGGGTGATCCGTCGTCAGGTGAGTAGCATTTACACTTTGAGAAAAAAATGGAAATTTTGAGTACATGAAGACAGAATCAGTGTGAAATACACTTGTATATTGACAAATTACATTCTGGTAACCTTTGTGTTATAAAATCCACAATAAAATATTGATTACATCCAGATTTGAAAAACAGTACGATATTCAATGCCGGCATTAGCACATGGTTGGATAGTTGTTATAGTTACCTTCCACGTAATCTTTCTTCATAGACTCAGTAGCTTTCATCCTTCCTGAACGGGTGTATAGCTTAAGCGAAAAAATTTCACAGACCTCTTTGCGAGATGTTCAGCCTTCAATTTCCTTAACAGCCAGATATTTAGTTAGAGTGGTGAGAAAATGTGCGATATTGCAATGGCTGATTTCAGAGGTAGAATGACCCATTGATGTACTTATGTATAAAAAGAGTACATCAGATGAATAACTTTCGCCTTCATTATTGTTTTCATTTCCAAGTGTAGCAATCTAAAAAGTGCATGTGACCTCAAAATGAAAACATGTTGAGAGTAAGACAAAATGCTGTTTGCAAATTTTAACATGAAGGGTTAAACGGCTAATTGGTGAATATTGTAATGAAATCGAACAGAGTGTTAGAAGTTGCTAGAACTGACATTTCATGTGGAACACTATGTATAATGCCTAACTTAGTGCTTGGAATAAGACCTTATCATGACCTGACAATTCACTCTCACTCTAATGGACAAACAAGGGCTACATGTCAGTGCTGTAAAGAAGTTTGAAAATTAAACTTGATGGCAACCACTGTTTCTACTCGTCTGGAATATAGCCATTTCAGGTAAGGCCAGTTTGCTTCTGGTAGTGGACTGCAACGTTTACTGGCGGTACTCTTGAACTTCTAGTTTTAAAATCCTAGCTATACCCATGAGATGCCAGCTTTATAGGCCCAAACAAAAGCCTAGGGTGGATTTTTTTTTTTATCCAACCATGACATTAAGACCTGGCGGCAAGATCAGCTAATTGTTGAACAAAGTATGGGTTGGAACTGGCAGCTTGTCAACAACGATTAGAAAACAAAGGATTTGTTCAAGCTGGGACCAAGGGCTTTTTTCGACATGTACGTTTATCTTTTATTTTGACGTCAACATAAGCATGACAATTTGGTAGTAATAGTAGACCAAGGGACTGGGACATTTTTTTTTGTTGACATAGGTGGCTTGTTGATATAAGTGATGTCAATATAGATGTGTGCACATTGCTCGCTGCACTGCGCAAGCATTACGGAGATGAGAAAAATTTAAAGTTGGATTGGAGAAAAAAAAATTGACAATTCAGCTATGAGTGGATGCCTGAGTTGACCAAAACACGACTCGGCACACAGTGAGTGTGACGAAACACTTTCAGCCGTACACAGATCCAGTGATGGAACGGACTGAGCTTCACTTCAAGGCCACAGTGGAAGAATTTATAGGGTGTTGGAAACTTCAGAATGCCCACCACCTCCTACCGCCATTCAAGACTACAAAGTTAAGGCGTTTGTAGATCTTGAATGGGAGGAAGAGATGGTGTCCTTCCTGCTTCTTCCTCAGTCGGTAAAAATTCAGGAAGAATTCCAGCAACATTCTAGTGTAGCTGGTACGAAACTCAATCTGACGCCTTCAGTACTGATCTCCAATGCCACGTCAAAGCTGGTCCGAAATTTAGTTGCTACATTTTCAATGTTAGACTTGGCTTCACTAGGCATTTCGAAACAATCATCCCTTGCCACAGCGCAGGGATGATAGGCGGACAAGGGAAAAAGGGATCCTTACAATCAAATGTGCAGTATAGATCCCAACCCAATGCTGGGAGCCAACAGTCTAATCAAGCTAGGAGGCAACCATACAGAGGCAGCAAGAACCCAAGTTTCTCCGCCTTCAAGCCTCCTAACTCTGGACATTGACATTCCCTGCCCACTTCCAGCGGACTGCCTACCTGTGGGCGGCCACCACTGGACCACTTTATTACCTCAGAACATTTGGGTGATTCAGGTCATTTTGGAGGGACTTTGGACTTCATTTATCCATCCCCTCCCCAGTCCTCCTCTCCCCTCTTCACGGATGTACCGTCAGATCGGGAGAAGGATGCCTTTCTAAAAAAAAAAAAAAATCCCTGCTATAGCCAGGATTTTATTCATGGCTGTTTCTTATCCTCAACCAATACATTTTATCCCTGAAATTCAATGTGGCGATGGCGTGATCAATCCGTCTTTCCATCCGACGGGATGAGTATTCCGTCAGTCTAGATATGACGACGCATATTTTCACGTCCCTATCCACCGAGTCACGGACATTTCTTCATAGTGCTTATTGGGACTCTGTTTATCAGTTCCAGGTCATGCCTTTTGGCCTCAACATCAGCCCTTTGGCTTTTATCAAGGTTATGGATTGCGTCGTCACCCAGTTCTGCTCGACTTCATCTATAGTGATGGCAGTATACTTGGACGACATCCTCCAGAAACATATGTTAAGTTCTACTCTGCTCAAAGGTAGAAACGATCTTATATCACTTTTACATCATCTAGGCTTTCTCGTGAACTGGATAAAGTCTGACCTCTGTCCATCCCAGAGGTTTGGTCCATCTGGGTATGGAGTTTCTCACCGATCTGAATCTGGTAAGGCTTCCTCACGTTCGAGATCATCCGGATAGTCGAACTTGTAGAGTCCATTTCCAACAGGATGTGCATTTCAGCGAGAGAGTTCTTGCAACTCCTCAGGTTATTCAATGCAGCAGCAGACTTGATCTCGCTCGGCTGTCTTTTTATGTGCCCCTTACAAAGGACGTTACTAGCATAATAACGCCCTTTTTTCAAGTCCCCTTAATCACACAATAATGATCACACCAGAGATAAGATCATTCTTGCATCAGTGGCACAACCCCTGTTGGCTATCCACAGGGATTACTCTGGAGATACCCCAGGCAGAGATAACAGTATGTTCCACCTCCAGTACCTACGGTTGGGGTGCCCACCTGGGTGCCAGGGGAGAACCCTCTCCACATTAACCTTTCAGAAATAAA
This sequence comes from Unio delphinus, assembly GCA_029339505.1. Classification (NCBI taxonomy): domain Eukaryota; kingdom Metazoa; phylum Mollusca; class Bivalvia; order Unionida; family Unionidae; genus Unio; species Unio delphinus. Next base: position 13,587,783 of record JAQISU010000076.1, read on the forward strand.
GGCTGTCATCAATGCCTTTCATTTCTGGCAGGATCAACTCTTATTCAAAACTGTCCTCCTTATGTCAGACAACTTTGTGGTGGTGACTTGCCTCCTCAAATCAAGGGGACACCAATCACCAGACCTGTGCAATCTTATCTAGCAGTTTCTATATTGGTGCGACAATCTCATCCTCAATGTACAAATCAGACACATTCCTGGCAGACTCAATGTTTTGGCTGACACTCTATCCAGTCATTCACACGGAATGGTCACTCAGGCTTTCTTTCAATCTGCACACTTTGGGGACGTCCGATGATCGATCTTTTGCAACAAGGTGGAATCGCAAGTTGTCCACCTTCATCTCTCCGGTTCCAGACCCAGAAGCTTGGGCCGTGGATGCTCTGTCAATCAGCTGGGAGGGGTTGTGGGCATACAACTACCCTCCCACGGTCTTGGTACTGAAAATAATCCAGAGGTTAAGGGGTCAGAACTGTCAGATGATTCTGATTGCCCCTCTCAGATGGAACAACTCCTGGGTCTCCGATCTACTCGATCTGGTGATAGATCTACCCAGGAAGATTACAGTCAGCCCAAATCTTCTCAAGCAACCGCGGTAGCGGGTGTTCCACCCCTGTCCGGACCATCTTTATCTTCATGCTTGGCTCTTGTCCAGACGGCCTTGCAAGACAAACAATTTAAATCTTCAATTGTTGAGAGAATCTCGAGAGCAAGAGGGCCCTCTACTCTGAAGGTTTACGAGGGAAAGTGGCATGTTTTCAGGGACTGGTACCATATCATTAACATCGTTCCTTTGAGTGTCACAATCCCTCAACTGGCTGACTTTTTCTCTGGCTTTTCGAGGAGAAACATTTGGCCCCAATTACTATCAAATGCTACCGCTCCATGATATCAGACACATTCCGCCATCATGGTAAATGTGATATCAGCAATGACAAAGATCTGTCAGATCCTTTAGCCACTTTAGAGTTCAGTCGACTAATAACCCTCACCATGTTTCCAAATGGAATCTGTCATGGCTCAATTCAGACAGATTTGAGTCTTTAGCCCACAATTCATTAAAGCTACTATCATATAAATCAGGTTTCTTGATAGTCTTAGCTTGAGCATGCAGGGTGAGTGAGTTACAGGTCCTTTCCAGTGACCCGAACTATCTTCAGTTCAGATCAGATGGTTCGGTGGTCCTCTTGATGCAGCCATTCTTCGTAGCCAAAAAATAAGTTACCGTCCATTGGCAATCAAAGAGTTGTCATTAGCTCTCTTTCTTTTATAGATAAGTCAATAGCAGCAGCCATGCAAGATCCTGTTTGTGTACTCGAACACCATTTAAATGCACAGAGGTGAGTCAGGTCACATACAGGCACCTCTTTCTTCTGGTGATAGCTGGGATATGGGATATCACCATTCAAGCCCTTGCTTCATGGCTGAAGTGGTTTATACACTCAGCGTACTCTGAGGTTTCACAAGATCAGAGTCGCCTCATGCAGATTACCGCTCATGAGATTAGAGCCATCTCAGAGAGCCTTGCATTCGAACGCAATGTTTCTAGCCGAGATAAAATAGAAGCTGTTGGCTGGCATGCAGAGTCAACCTTCTCCAGTTTTATCTCAAAGAATTGTCCTCGCAGAGGAAACCTTGAATCTAGTAGGTCCGGTGTTAGCAGCCAAGTTGCCCACCAGACCCATTTACAACAATCAGCACAGCCTATTAGCTTCGCTGGATTCACCAACTTTTTTGTAAGTAAGAAGGTTTCAATAACTCTTCTTAACCGTATAAAGGGGTCACATATCACGTGACCCTGGGCTGTGTGGCTGATTAAATTAGGAGAACGGGTTATCGTTCAAATGGGGAATCCAGCCATCATTCCCTAGAGGATACCCGGGGTAGAGGTAGGATGCTCAGCATTCCCTCCTCCTATTACCTATTCTCCTAATGTTAATGTGATTGGGGAACGTATTTAAAGGAGAAAGCAAATTTTTAGGTAAATTATGTTTCTCCGAGAATACTTACCCAATCACATTAATTAAAAAAACCTCCCAACCACCCCACCATGCGAGCATCCTTGTATGGTATTTATCGCTCAGCTTAAAAACTGGCGACACCTAGCAGTGGCAAGGGGAGGTATGGGGCAAGAGTTATTACCCTTTGTTTATAGGACATAGAAGGACGAATTTTCGTCTTTTGGTAGGGCTGGATTCGTGAGGTAGCAGGCTTTTATCCCTAATGTTAATGTGATTGGGTAAGTATTCTCTGAGAAACAATTTACTTAAAAATTTGCTTTCTACATAGAGCTTTAGGACAAAAGGTCTAAGGTCAATGTCATTGTAATGGTTTTTCACAGTAACTTTTAGATTAAATTCCTTGAATAGACATTGTGAATGTCTTTCAGTTAAGGTAATAAAGAAATCTATAGATTTGGGGTCGAAAGGTCAGTGGTCAAAGTCGTGGGTAAGTTTAATAAGAAACTGTTTTATGCACATAGAGTTAGTTAAAGAATACATACCTTGACCACAGGATAAGGTCATTCATACCTTTTGGTCAATAATTTCTCGAGTCAGCCATGTCCTACTAACACCTATATATATATATTAAAGATGGGTTGGTCATATAATGTAAGATTCCTGGTGATATTGTTTGATAACTGATAAAATTTATACTGTGACACCTTATAATATTATCAGTCATTAGATCCTAGATGTTTAATTAAGTGTAATGATGTTGTGTGTGTGTGTGTGTTTTTTTTTCTCACAGTGGGAGAACTGGAGCATATAGATTGCTGTTTGTTATTTCAGGGATGTTCCTGTGGATTTTAAATACATTGCAGATCCAACCATGCATTCTATGCCAACTGTTACATTGTCTCCTAACGGTAAGTACCATCTCGTAGTGATGATTACATCTGCTTTATGCCCTTAGTTGAAAATACTAATTTGATTATTTACATAATGTACACCACTCCCTTGATAACTAGTGCACTGATAACTCACAAAGCTGCTCATAATGCAGGGTCAGGTGTGGATCTCATTTTCTAAACCCGAAAATACAAAAAATGAATCCCTATTTGTTGAAATAGATGAAAATTGTGATCAAAATTGGTTTTTATAAAACCTTTGATGTATCAGTCGTTTTATCACTAAAAATGGTAATCAACATTATGAAATATCAACGTTTAATAAGAAGTCCTATAATTTGTTACATTTTCTTTTCAAACAACATTCTTAGTACACTGCAATTAACGATATTCAGGGACATTTCTGTAAATGAAAATATCAACTTTTTTTCTTCATTGCATTAATAAATAAATACCCATTAAATGTTTACAAAATTATCAATTAAAATTTGTGTGTTATTCCTATATTTTTAGTTGTTTTTAAGCGTAATCATCATAAATCCAACGTTTCATGTTATAATTAAATGTAAAATTTGTCAATCTACTTAACAGCTTTGTCCACAAGCGTTTCTCTGAGAACCTAATTAAGTGCCCACCATTTTTTTAATATATCAAATGCCGAAGCATTTGTGGTATTGTTGCACTAAATAAAAAGTCGACTTCCTTTTCTACTACCACATTAATTACATCTTTTGAATCAAATAAAGGAGGCGGAATTAAAAAAAGTTAAAAAGGCATACAAATCCTACATGCTTAAGAACCAATAGTCCTGGTCATATGTCAGGTAACTCATTTCATTTGATCAATCAAACACTGTTATATATTTGATGGTGTATGTAGTCTAATTAAACTACCTTAAATTAACCTACACACTTGTAACTGATTAAAGAAAGCAAGGCAACCAAGCGAAATGAGTACTTCGTAAAAAAAAAAAACCATCTTGTTATTCCTACATCTCTTGAATGAATGGTCATATCAGCATGGGATTTTAACTAAAAGACATGATGTCTTGATTGTGTTGAAATGTCTCTGTTCAATAACTTAACAAAGTAATTTAGTCATTTGCTTAATTTTTTATGGATCAAATTGTATATAGTCATGTTTTTTTATTGTTAATGTGAATTTTTTTGAACACATTTTTTTTTTTACAACATCCAGAAGTTCATAAAGGAAATCAGGTCTGTCAATATGAGCTGTAGTTAATTATTCAGCATACAGATAAATTTATAAATGATTGGTTCCAAAGCACAAAACAAAAACATTTCTGTTTACGCTATAATTGCATGGAATCAGTAACATACAATTCTAAATTAAAGTTTAGAATAAGGTGTTATTATCATCCCTTTGTAATTTATATGACTGCCCATGTTTACCTGGCTTCAAATGTCAGGTGATAAAAGTAGTATAAATGAGCTAATTTCAACTGATGGACAACACAAATCAAACTCAAAACTAATTAAATTGGGTAACAAAGAAACATTATAACAAAGTAGTGGGTTATTCAGATAGGAGGCATAATGACTGCAGTTCTTAGAAATGCTAAAACATATGTTAATGTTAATAGGCATGACATGGTAAAAGAATGTAATATTTTTTTAATTATAATTGACTTGTTATCATATTGCGCTTTTGAATTACAGGCAAGTGGTTGGCATGCCAGTCAATGGATAACAAGATATGTGTCTTCAATGTCCTTAACAGATTCAAATATATGAGGAAAAAGACATTTACAGGTCATATGGTAAGCAGAGTGAATGAAGCCTAACTTTTTAAATTTTGATCTTGGGTCATTATTGTTATTTGGGGATTGAGTACATAGCAAAATATGACAGTAAGACCAAAGGGAGATAATATATTGGCCCCATTTCTAAAATAGCAGAGCTGTAATAGCTCAGTGGTAAAGATGCAGGACTCAGAGTGGGTTGGAGGATGGAATCATTCCCAGTTCAGCCTCAGTTCAATGCCATGGAGTATGATTTCTATCTTCAAGGCGCGTTTAATGGCATTGCCATGACATTAAAGTTTTTTGTTTGTTTGTTTGATTAGGATTTTTAATGTAGCTTTAAAAAAATTTCATTCATATCGCGACGATGTCTGCTGTGAGGCAGTTTATAGTGATGTCTAGCACTGGGGCATCATGCTGCAGACATGTAGCATGATATCCCACCCAGTCACATTATCCTGACACCAGGTTGACCAGTTCTAACACTAACCTCTTAATGCAGAGCGCCAGGCGAGGCAGCTGTTAGTACCCTTTTTGTAAGTCTTTGGTATGATTCAACTGGGGATCGAATCCACAACCTTCCACTAGGCCACCGGAGCAGTTACATTTTTTTCTTGTGCAATCAATCAATTACTCAATTCAAACTGGCTGAGAATCATATGAAACCATCATAATATATGGCTTAATGATAGTTGACAGATGTAATAGTGCTGCTGAACATCTTTGATGCATACACCCACCATTCACTTCCTAAGTTTTATCTGAATTAATACATTTCAGAATTTTAAAATATTTCATCTTCAACTCGATGTGTTTCGCCCTATTATGAGTTATTTCATAAAGAACAGAACTATCTTGCTTGTAAATGCCAAGATGTATCACGTTCTGGCAACACCAAAATTTCTCCTTCGTATATGCTCCCTGATCGCATTAACGTTAGTATATAAGCCTGCTACCTCGCAATCCAGCCCTACTGAAAGATGAAAAATTGTCTTTTCTGTCTATCTCCTATAGGACATAGGGCAATAACAATATGGGCTGATGTAGTCCAGAAGGCAGCAAAAGGGAGAGATAGACAGAATAAGTCGAAGACATGTAGCATTGCTGTCCTCAGTATACATCCGAATTCAGCCTCCATTGCGAGTCTTGTGGGGGACATTGGGGTCCCCCCCCAAAGTTCTTTGTCTGCAAACGTCAGCCACAGTAACATCAGCGGCAATAGAGGAAAATAATGTTGACATGGTACAACAATCCGCCTTTGAACAAATGCGTCATTTGGTCCAGGAAACGACAATGCAGCTATTGACAACAGGCCAGATAGTACCTCATTGGGGGAGTGTTCCCCCAATTTTAGGCTGCCCAGTGGGCATAAGTCCCCCCGCATGTCCGAGCATGGCTTTCGGGCCTGTAAGTCAGCACGCATGTTTTTTTTTTACCAGATCCATCAGAACCATTTCATAATATAATCTTGCCATCACCGGCCATCCAGCCGTCCCAGCATGGGGACCTTATTGATACAATGGTCCAACCAGCTATTACAATGGTCCAACCAGCTATGATTTACAGGGATTTTAGTGACAAATCCATCCATCAAGCTGTACCGCCGGCAACATATCAATACTATGATGGAGATTTTAATGAGAAATCTGTCCAACCAGCCAGGCCATTGGAGCAGCCGGTGCCGGTGATAGCCAGACCGTCGCCAACATTCAGACCGACCACATGCCAGACAAACCAGCCGGCAGTGCCAGCCATCCATATGTTCACGGCTTATCCACAAGGGAGAGTTAGTGACATTGTCAAGGATGACGGAATTGCATCATCTATGCCTTTATTCTCTATCAAGAGATGCAAGCTTTATCAGAAAACGACTTGGCACACAGTGAGTGTGACGAAACTCCTGCAAATCAGCAGTACACAAATTCAACCATGGAACGGACTGAATTTAGCTTCAAGGCCGCAGTGGACAAAATTTGTAGGGTGTTGGCAACTTCATAATGCCCTCCACCTCCTACCACCACTCAAGACTACAATGTTAAGGTGTCTATAGATCTGGACAAGGAGGAAGAGACTTCATCCTTCCAGCTCTTTCTCCAGTCAGCAAAAATTAAGGAGATCAGTGATCATCTGTTGGGACGAATAGGTGATCCGGGGAATGCTAAGGCGTTCTTTTCAGAAAGCCAAGTACCAGCGACGTTATCGGGTCACTGGTACAAAACTCACTCTGATGCCTTCAGTACTGATCTCCCGGCACTGTACAAAAATATGGCAGCAGTTCACATGTCTGCTCCACTGTTTTATAAAGTGGACAAAAATGTGCTCCATGCCACATCAAAGCTAGTTCGAAACATAGTCGTTACGTCTTCAATGTTAGACTTGGCTTCACTAGCCATTTTCCGGCTCGCAGAAAAATCCAGCAATGACCATGCCTGGGAATGTACGGCCCAGATTGCTAGAGTTATTAACAAGGCAGCTCACCATTCCATGGCCAATGTGTTGACTGCTTCTGCCAACTTAGACCTGATATGACGTGACACATGTCTGTGCTCAAGCCCCATCATACTCTGGCTATAAGGATGACTCCGTTTGGGTCACCTTTAATCTTTAGAAGAAAAAAATTGAATTCGGAGGCAGGCAGCTCAGGAACTGCCCCTCCTTCTCGCCACCCAACCCTCACAGGCGTTTTGAAACAATCAGCCCCTCCGCTGTGGCAGGAGGGATGATAGGCAGACCAAGGACAAGAGATCCTTACAATCAAATATGCTCAATGCCAGGAGACAACAGTCTAATCAAGCTAGGAAGCAACCATACAGTGGCGGCAAGAAACCAAGTTTCTCCACCTTCAAGCCTCCTAACTCTAGACGTTGACCTACCCTCCCCACCGCCCGCAGACAGCCTACCTGTGGGGGGCCGCCTGCTGGAATTTCAGGACCACTGGACCACTTTATTACCTCAGAACAATTGGGTGATCCAGGTCATTTCGTAGGGGCTTCGGATTTCATTTATCCAACCCCTCCCCTGTCCTCCTCTCCTCTCTTCACTGATGTATTGTCAGATCGGGAGAAGGATGCCTTTCTACAACAGGAGATACGGTTGCGTATAGAAAAAAGGGCGGTGGAGATTGTGCAAAAATACAACTACAAAGAAAAAAACACAATCGGCGGGGTTTTATTCCAGGCTGTTTCTTATCCAGAAGGCGAACGGCAAGTTGAGGCCAATCATTGACCTGAGTTGCCTCAACCAATACATTTTACCACCGAAATTCAAGATGAAGATGGCGAGATCAATCTGTCTTTCCATCTGACGGGACGAGTATGCCGTCAGTCTAGATATGGCCAACGCATATTTTCACTTCCCTATCCACCCCGCGTCACGGACATTTCTCCTATTTGCTTACTGTGACTCGGTTTATCAGTTCCAGGTCCTACCTCAGCCCTTGGGCTTTTAACAAGGTTATAGATTGTGTCATCACCCTGTTCCGCTCGAGTTCATCTACAGGGATGGCAGTGTACTTGGACGACATCCTCCAGAAACATATGGTAAGTTCTACTCTGCTGAAAGGCAGAAACGATCTTCTATCACTTTTAGATCATCTTGGCTTTCTCGTGAACTGGGACAAGTCCGATCTCCATCTGTCCCAGCTTTTGTCCATCTGGGTATGGAGTTTCTCACATTTCTGAATCTGGTATGGCTTCCTCGCGTTCGAGTGCTCCGGGTCATCGAACTCGTAGAGTCCTTTTCCAACAGGACGTGGGTTTCAGCAAGAGAGTTCTTGCAACTCCTCGGATTATTCAGTGTGGCAGTGGACTTGATCCTGCTCTGCCATTTTTTTATGTGCCCTTTATAAATGACGTTACTTGCACAATGGTGCCCTATTTCAAGTCCCCTCAATCAAGCAATAATGATCACGCCTGAGATATGATCATTCCTGCATCAGTGGCACTACCCCAGTTGGCTGTCCACGGGGATTACTCTGGAGATGCCCCAAGCGGAGATAATGGTATGTTCCGCCTCCAGTACCTATGGTTGGGGTGCCCACCTGTTGCCGGACTTCGCTACCGTCAGCGGCACGTTGGAGAGGCCTCTCCACATCAACCTTTTAGAAATGAAGGCTGTCATCTATGCCTTTCATTTCTGGAAGGATCAACTCTTCGGCAAAACTGTCCTGATTATGTCAAACAACTCTGTGGTGGTGTCTTACCTCCTCAAACAAGGGGGCACCAAATCACCAGACTTCTGCATTCTGATCTGGCAGTTTCTAAGTTGGTGCAAAAACCTCCACATCAACGTACAAATCAGACACATTCCCAGCAGACTCAATGTTTTGGCCGACACTCTATCCAGGAAAGATCAAGTCATTCACATGGAATGGTCACTCCGTCAATCAGTCTTTCTTCAGATTTGCACACTTTGGGGGTGTCCAGTGATCGATCTTTTACAACAAGGTGGAATCACAAGTTGCCCACCTTCGTCTCTACGGTCATAGACCCAGAGGCTTGGGCTGTGGATGCTCTGTCAATCAGCTGGGAGGGATTGTGGGCATACACCTACCCTCCCACGGTCTTGGTACCAAAAATAATCCAGAGGTTAAGGGGTCAGAACTGTCAGATGATTCTGATTCCCCTCTCAGATGGAACAAGTCCTGGGTCACCGATCTAGCAATAGATCTACCCAGGAAGATTCCAGCCACCCCAAATCTTCTCAAGCAACCGCGGTCATGGGTGTTCCACCCGTTTTCCCGGACCGTCTTCTTCTTCTCGCTTGGCTCTTGTTTGGACAGCCTTGTGAGACAGACAATTTAAACCTTCGATTGTGGAGAGAATCTCAAGAGCAAGAAGGCCATCCACTCTAAAGGCTTACAAGTGAAAGTGGTGGGTTTTCAGGAACTGGTGCCATATCAATAACATCGTCCTTTTGAGTGTCTCAATCCCTCAACTGGCTGACTTTTTTTCTCTGGCTTTTCGAGGAGAAGCAGTTGGCCCCAATTACTATCAAAGGCTACCGCTCTATGATATCAGACACATTCCGCCATCATGGTAGATGTGATATAGGGCATGACAAAGATATGTCAGATCTTTTAGCCAATTTTGATTTCAATTGATCAAAATCCCTCACCCTGTTTCCAAAATGGAATTTGTCCTGGGTTTTGACATGGCTCAATTCAGACAAATTTGAGCCTTTAGCCCGCACTTTGTTAAAGCTACTATCATACAAAACATGTTTCTTGATAGCCTTAGCTTCAGCATGCAGGGTGAGCGAGTTACATGCCCTTTCCAGTGACATGAACTATCTTCAGTTCAGATCAGATGGTTCAATGGCCCTCTTGACACAACCAGGCTTCGTAGCCAAAAATAGGTTACCATCCATTGACAATCAAAGAGTCGTTATTCGCTCATTCTCTTCCATAGATAAGTCAAGAGCAGCAGCCATGCAAGATCCTGTTCGTGCACTCAAGCAATATTTAAAACACACAGAGGCGAGTCGGGACACGCAAGCGCCTCTTTCTTCCAGTGAAAGCTGGGAAACGGGATATCACCCCTCAAGCCCTTGCTTCATGGCTGAAGTGGGTTATACGCACAGCGTACTCTGAGGTTTCACGAGATCAGAGTCGCCTCATGAATATTACCGCTCATGAGATTAGAGCAATTTCTGTGAGCCTTGCATTTGAACGCAATGTTTTGTTCCGAGATATAATAGAAGCTGTTGTCTGGCATGCAGAGTCAACCTTCTCCAGTTTTATCTCAGAGATTTTACATTGTAGAGGCAAATCTTGAATCTGGTAGGTCCTGTGTCGGCAGCCCAGATGACCACCAGACCCATTTAAAACAAGCAGCACAGCATATCAGCTTCGCTGGATTTGCCTGTGAAATTTTTTTTTTTGTCAAATATAAATAACATTACAAATAATAATAACTATTAATATAGGAAGATAATGATTAACAGAAAATTTGTTTACACTTTGTAATTATATGTCAGGATGATAAAAATGCCAGTTTTCAGATATGTCTTTTAAATTTTGATTCTTTCTTTATGGCATTTGTAATCAGTCCTTAATGATTGTGACAAATGTCAAGCAATAAGTGACATTTATGTTGTTACAGCACCCATGGTATTAAAACACCTATTCTACATTTCAAGAAACTTTCATAAATTAAAAATGAACATTAATGTTTATTGTATTCTTAAATTATACTTACCTTCAATGCACATAATGTTATAAGTGTGCAATGACTCGCCCTTCTTTAAAACTACTTCTTATTGCTTGAATTGATAAACCAGTAATTTGTTTGTTTTGGCAAACTCTTTGGTATGTTGTTTAAGTTAAGAATAGAATGTTGCATTGATGATTGAACCATGATTATTTTTGTACATTTTGTTGTATTATTTCAGGTGGCTGGTTATGCATGTACAATTGACTTCTCGCCTGAAATGAGGTATGTGCTTATATTTTCATGTGTTTGAAAGCATTTTTTAAAATCATTTAATAGTAAATCATGACAAATCGTTGTCTTCACACTGTAGGAAATCTTTTCATTGAGGATTGACAGCTTTTCAGTTCTTTGTGATTAATGATTGGCAGATTTACTGAAATTATTACTTATTTTATTTTCACATCATTTTATATTGCAAAGCACTCTTTACAAACTTTTCATATTCTCCTACCTTCAGAATTCTAGTAATCTAATTAGAATGTTTTATTTGTTTTATATTTATTTTTAAATCATAGTTACTTTGATGTTATAGGTATTCAAATTAGAATGAGATGAGCTCTAAAACTCTAATAAAATAACTGAAAAATAAAGGCAGAGTTGACCGTTTTATTGCAAATTGTGATATATTTAAATTAAATTTGGAGTACAGTAGTCCCCCTCTTATACGGCCACCCCTGCTGCACCGGGAAAGTGGCCTTATAAGGCGGGTGGCCGTTCCAGAGGGGGGCTAAATTTATTATAAGAAGTACATGTATATGTAATGTACGTAGTAAGGAAGCTACATACTTCAAAACATTAAATATCTTCGTCTAAATGAAACATTAATCAATAAAAGTTTTTTTTTGTTATAATAACAAATTTATTTCAACTGAATATACGTTACTATTTTTGCTTTCTTGGCGTAAGTTTGATATGCGAGCGGGTATTGTTCTCACGCACATTGCAAATGGATTCAAAAACGTCATTTACATCTTGGTACATACATAATTATCTTTCCATTTGCTCCATTTTTCCACTGCAGCTGAATAACCTTCTTATCGGTTATTACTTTGTTTATTCAAATTATTTCAGCATAAACTTGTTTTTACGAGTCTTTTGTACATACAATTGTTCGGCATTCCCCCCCCCCCCCCCCGATGTCGTCGAGTAGAATAGCCCACTTTTTTCGAAAATAATGTATCCGTTAATGCGATGACATTTTAATGTTTGGTAATGATTTATTCGGTTATTGCTGACTGTATGCGATTTAATTATGCAGACAAAACTTGTGTCGAGTCTATGAAATACAGCCTTCGTAAAGGAAGCCATTTTGTGTGGTCACGTGATTTTTCCGGTCTTTGTCTGATACCCTATTGTCTTTTTTAAGGTTGTCTGTGTGTGCCAATGTACAACATCTATTTTTAGCCTATGCTGACCTTGTTATGATTATAACAATTACATCTGGTTATAATCATCAAGAAGAACTCAACATAGGTGTTAAACCCCAAACTCTATCATAACATTATTGAGCCCATTTCTTGTAAACATCGACTTTCATAGATAACGATATACTATAAATCTTTAGTCGACACTTTTAACGGCGACTTGACACTCGGAGACGTGTATCTACGATAGAGATAATCAAAATTGCTTACCTTATGTCAAGATTTAAATTAATTATTGGTTCTGGATACATTTAAAAATAAAATGAGGCCACTCATCAGGGGTAAATTTTATATTATTGCACAAAAATGTTGTTTGAACAGAAACTGGCCGTTAGGAGCGGGTGGCCGCTGGTCGGGGGTGCCGTACAAGAGGGGGACTACCGTATATGTTTATTGCAGTGATACTTCAGATTTCCTGTGATCTTAATGAATATTTTGTTACATTATTGTCCATATATTTAAAAACCAGTAAATACTAATGCATCTTAATATTGTATGTTGAACAAAAAATTCTGACATTGTACAATGTTTATACTTTTCAGTTACATCATATGTGGCGATGCAGATGGAAAACTATACATTTGGGATTGGAAAACTACCAAACTGTACAATAAATTCAAAGCACATGATGATGTGTGTATTGCTGTCTTGTGGCACCCACATGAAACTTCTAAAGTGGCAACAGCTGGTTGGGATGGTGTTATAAAGTTCTGGGACTGAAAAAGCAGTTTAAAACATCACAGCTTGTATAAAATGAATCAATAAATGCCTTCACTATGGAAGTATTTGTATGTCATAGCATTATTGATGTACTAATGTCGATTTGCTTACACTTCTATGCAGTCCATATGTCTGTCCATTACACCCTGGTTAAGTTTATCATTTATGATATTTCGGGCACTGTAGTACAGGCATCCATGTTCAATGGACTCATTTCTTGTTCAGATATGTTTTGCGATCCTAATATGTTAGGAGTATGTCCACTACTGCAAATCTTGCTCTCTCAAAATGAAAAAGATCCACACCATTTAGCTTGTTTTGGCAACAAAAATGCTACAAGTTTATCAGATTGCCAACACCAAAGTCAAAGATGAGATTGATTTCCACTTGGCATGGGGCAATCTGTGGCATCAAATTCTTGTCAGTTGGCAGTTACTATTTCCACTCGTGCTTGAATGTTTTTTTATCTCAGGAAAGGATGCTACAGCTAATTTTCTTTCTAATAAATTATTTGCACTCCAGTGGTTTAACTTCATCATGGATAAATATTTTGCATTTCAGTGGTTTAACTTCATGATGGATAATTATCTTGCACTTTAACTTTATCATGGATATATATCTTGCACTTCAGTGGTTTAACTTCATCATGGATAAATATTTTGCATTTCAGTGGTTTAACTTCATCATGGATAATTATCTTACACTTTAACTTTATCATGGATAAATATCTTGCTCTTCAGTGGTTTAACTTTATCATGGATAAATATTTTGCACTTCAGTAGTCTAACTTCATCATGGATAAATATTTTGCACTTCATGGTCTAACTTGTCACAGATAAATATATTCAGTGGTCTAACTTCATCATGGTGCTGTGTCAATTACCTGCCGTATAGTAAATAATAGTACTTTTCATTTAAGCTCATTACTCATCCTGGTTTATGAATTCTTTCATAACAGCTATCGGTCCAGGGATCGGTCTCCAGTGCCATTTGGGAGAGATACTTTGCAGGTGAAAGGTACTTGGTGATCATCCCTTGTAGCAAGACATGAAATCCATTGTTTTGCATATGCTTCTTCTCAGATTTGTTAACAAGGATAGATCTTGTCTCAGTCCCAACTCATCTTTCATCTGGCAATGAGGTCCAAAACTCATTAGAATATCCTGAAGGAATTTCTTCATCTCTTAGATCTTCTCACTGCAGTTGAAAACCCAACTACCCTGTTGCACAAGTTCATGAGAGTTGCTAAATCTCTCACTTAATCTCATTTGTGCCCAGGACATTGCTTGTCAAGGCTAATGACCAAACTTTTGAATTACATAAGGTACCATTCAGCAGATGGATAGACTTCCCCAGATCATATGAGTCAGTTAACCACCAGACATCATTATTTACACAGATACCAGCACAGCTAACCATGATACCCACCTCTAGCCCTTTTTCCAGGTAAGTTGGGTTTGGCTCCTTTAGGGGTGCTTCAAACATATTAATGAGGAAGGCCTTTGGAAATGTCTTTTAATTGTGGCAGATGTTATTTGGAAACGGTGCTAGAATTTTTCTAGTCATCTTGATTGCTATCATTTATAGCTACGAGAGATCCAAGTCCTCAGACCTCTGCTTTCCTTTCTAATTTTCTCAGGTGATGTCCTTTTTAACAAATCCACATTAAAGTCCACAACATCCCAGTCATGCTCAAGTTTAGTTTAGACAATCAACTATAGCCTGGTCACTCCATTGTCATCAATTGAATCTATATCCACAAGGAATCGCCCTTGAAACTACTCTTTGTAATGAAGATCTTTATACATTTGTCTTATCCAACTGCAGATCCAAAGGCCTAGGTAACCAATATAATTTCTTACTTTGGAGTGGTCTTTCCCATGCCATTCCCCCTACCTAGTAGATTCCAAGTGTCATGCAGGAGTGAAGGAATCTGAGTGCTTAACAATCCTGATGACTTGCACCTCCAGCGGGAAACACGGATCAGCCACTCTAATAGCTGAGATTCCCAGGACAGACCTTCCTATTCCATGCCAACTGAATCAACTACAAATGCAGGTTGCTGGACCTGCCTTTTCCATGCCAACTGAATCACAAATGCAGGTTGCTGGATATGATGGGTTAGCCACTGGTATTGCATTTAGCTTCAACTGCCCCATAACATATCTTCCAAACCAGAGAAACTTTTATTTAAAAGGCTTTTCATTGTAAAGAGTTCATTTAGACCTAGTGGGACATATACCAGTAGCAAACGATGCTATCTTTTCGGGTCTTTAGCAACTTCATATTTTGTGGGTAACTCCTTGTTTTTCTTAATTTGCAGTCACTGAACTTATTTTCTCGAAACTGCACGAATGCATAAACCATGTGCCAAATCTTGCCCATATCTCACATCGGACTCCAAACTCTTTCATACATGTTAGGAAACTGGAGACAAGGCCAGCTCCTTGTTAAGGGGATGTAACTTTATACTCTTACCTGTCATTCTGCTAATTTTGATTGGTAACATTTGAAGAAATCAGTTTTTTGATTGCCACCTCTGGGCCAACTGTGTGTGTGTGGTGGTGGGGGTTAGGGGGGGATGCAGTCATGGCAGATATACAACAAGAATTAGCAATGGCCAATCATCCATTTGCTTTTATTTTGTTATTTTCAGTTTGAAATTGCTGTTTCAAATATAAGACCCTGGTATCAAGTTCTATAAATTGACCTGCCTCTTATAATGCCACTCTTTTTGCAGTTGGAATGTGGGGTTTCAGGAGGGGAAACCTTTCTTGTGGGTGGGGGTACACACAGATGTGATTAATAATTATATATAAAGTATCAAAGGCACAATGTTTTATTTAAAATTCACAGGCATGTTATGCTACCAATGTGATCAAATATATCAGTGTTACAAATTATTATGAATAAGCAATCATCATGGTGTAAAGCCACTTTGTCTATAAAGCCAGGGTACAAATATCTCACTTTCATTGTCCATCCATTCCATTTTCCACTGTTGTAAAATGCACGAGTGACTGCTCATTTTGTTTGTTGGGATGAGGCTGGAGTGGATACATTTCTTTTTATCTTTTTTTTTTTAAATTAGATAAAATAAATCCTTTTTTCAATACATCAGAGCAAGAGTTTTTTTTTCAAGCTATGCGTGACCACACCCATTTACCCCAAATAAAATGATAGTCTACATGTTTCCTACATCAAATTTTTCAGTAATTTTTAAAGGACTTTTTTTTTTGTACAGTTTAATTTATTTCACTAAACTAAAAATGTCTGGACACATTTTAGAACTTTTTGCAAGAACTTATTCCTTTGTTGGCATTATTTCATGAAATACTTAGTGGTTACAAAAGGGTGAGTTGTCACATGATCAACTGGTTTTAGTCCAGTGCCTGTTCAGGTAGATTTTGTGAAAGAAGGTACAATTGGCCTACATAACCAGACATCATTACTGTTCTTCTCAGTCATTAGATTTTGTCATCTTGAAAAAGTTCGTAAAGTTTAAGAACCATCATCTTCAAGTTATTATGTATATTAAGTATACATGAGATGAATTGCAAACTGAATTATGGCAAATGGATTTTTGTACTTTATCTGGATATTTGAGATTTTTCCAAAGGATAAAATTCAAGTTTGCATTGACACATTTATCTGACAGTGTTATTCATTTTGCAAAAGGGGATGATTCCCATCCATGTACTCATTCAAACTCAGTCAAATTGCATACTTTTTTACTCATTCAAATTCAGTCAAATTGCATACTTGTACTCGTTCAGACTCAAGTCAAATTGCATATTTGTACTCATTCAAAATGAGTTTGATTACTTCTACTCATTCATGTTGAGAAGAAGAGACTTTACTCAGTTACTATGATTATTAGGTAAAACCTGTCAAGTTTTCTTACTAAATAATACTGCAACTAGAATACTAAGGTAGCCACATGTAAATGTTGATCAGTAAGTAAGGGCATTCTCACACATATTTAGACTGATGAAGGTGTCGTTCATTTAAAGATACAAATACATCATGGTTCGGTTTTCTCTCATTGTAAGCTAGAATGGAAAGAGTACTATTGCTACATAATTTTTGTAAAATTAAACTTATTGGAAATATTCATTTTAAGATGGTTGTAAGGAATGAAATTGTGTGCGATGAGGATGAGATGGAATAGTGGACTAAGGTAGAATAAATGGATGAAAATATGAGAGGAAGAGCATCAATGTTCTTTGGTGTATTTTTGTATTAATATAAATTATGTGTAGCAAATATAAAATGTGATATATTTGTAGTATACATGTAAAATATGTAAGTATACATGAGATGAAATAAAATTATTGAAAGTATCTTGGAATCCGTTTATTTTTATGGGCAAAATCTGCTATTATTTTTTTTTATTCTATGAAACTTAAACTGTAAAAATGTATATTTAAAAATAGCTAACAAACATAATTCTCAGATTCTTGAAGAAGTTGAGTGGAGATCTAGGTGTTTGTCTCACCACAAATACAATGATGGGGCATATAGTATTGCCTTTGTCCATCCACGGTGAAGTCCATTTGGGTTCTGTGATGATATTCAAGTCAGCAATACCCAAACAGACGACAAGTTGACATTAAAATAGGTCTGAAAACCAGCCTAAGAGCCAATTGCAGTTGGCAAAGAAATCTAGGTCAGTACAATACTTTGCAGTTTTGCTGTTGATTTGCATACATTATGAAAACAAACGTTTCATGGTTCTCTAGGTTTTTTTTCTTATCCATATTTGATAGTACATCAACAATATTTGACCAATATTAAAAGAAAGGGTGTTGTCCCATAATCCTTTCTGTCAAAGTTGGACAATTTCGGTTGGGAAGTTTTTTGCTTAACAGGTCATAGACACGAAGAGGCTATTAGATGTCCTGTTGTATGTCATCTCTTTGATGTCTCTCCATCCATTAGCACAAGTTTGTTATTAATACTCCTGAACTACTACATATACTTGAAGGATTGTCATGAAACTTTACACACATAATCATCCTGTATTCTAGTAGGTCATAATAAAAACATCCAATCTAGTCATTGCAGCAGCCATCTGAAAATCTTACTGTTCCACCTTCTGAATCAAAAGTCACACTGAGATGGGGTTTTCACCAAAAAATGTCTTATGATGACTAGTTGGTCACAAATGAAAATGTTGCACATTATAGCTGCCAGAGCACCTGCCATCTTGTTATCGCTATCACTCAGCTAAGATTATTCCAAAAGATAAGTGGTTTTTCCTCAGGAACCTGGATTCACCTTCTCTTAAGGCACGGGAAGCTTTAGAACTTATGTCATTAGTATCCATGTTGACCTCTTTCAAATATGGAAGGAGCAATTACTGTTCATCATATGCCCTTCATTTGTTGGAAGCAGTGGCCAAGACAGCTCAGTCATACCAAAGGCATATAAAAATGGTACTAACAGCTGCCTTACTAGACGCTCAGCATTTGGAGGTTAGTGTTAGGACTGGTTGGACCATTTTCCGGATAATGTGACTGGGTTGGACATAATAGAACATGTCTGGCATGTTTCCCAGTGCTAGACCTCACTAAAAACTGCCACACTACAGACATCGTAACAATAATACTGAAAAATTGTCAAAGCTTTGTGGAAAAATCCAAATTGCACACACACAAACACTACATCTCACGATTTTGTCTACTTGGGGATAAATTTTTAACAGAAGATTAATCCATGTCTCTCTGGACAGAGTAGACATGTTCCTGAGCCAGTTGGTGGTGCTTAGAGCCAAGGCCATGTTGACGGCTCCTCTATTTCTTTCTCTTCTATGGATCTTAAATTCCTCAGCAGACCTGATTTCCTTAGGCAGATGGCATTTGTGCCCTCTCCAAAACTATCCTTCTAGAAAATTGGTAAAAGAAGAAGGTAGTGTGAGATCATCAGAAGGTAGCTTTTGAAACATCATCCAATGAAGGTTAAATATGCTTATTATGCAGCAGTAGCCCTAACTTCATGGGCTTGACTTCTCGTAAGTAAATGTCACTCCTGATGAGGGACTGATAGTTTCTTTTTCTTGTAAGGACAATCCACCAGGAAATGGTGCCCACTTAAATATTAGAGAATACCTTATGAGACAGCAAAGGACAAAATTTTGACCCTTTATTCTCCCTATAGAGGACAAATAAAACAATCACTAACTGGGCAAAGGAGTGTATCTTAATCATTCCCATCACATATACAGCTGATATTGTGTTCTCAGTAACAAGTGGTGCTGTGGGTGGCTCATGCATAGCCAGAAATTCAGATTGGTAAAAAGATGAGTGAGTTATTAAGTACTGTGAAACTGTAAACAACCCTTGTACATTGATGGTAGTTCACTCATTCTTGCTGACACTAAGGAGAGCAGGAAAAGCAGTCTTTAGGGTAAGCTTCTTAAAGGATGTTCACTCAATGGTTCATACGGGTATTTTCACAATGCCAGAAGAACACACAAGATTCCATTTAAGCATTAGTGAATGAGATGTCCACATGGGTTTAAGTCTCAACCCTAAAAGACCTCAGTAAGACAGTTTAAAAAATTTCTCAAGTCAGACCAGTTTTCAATAAGGTTAACAAAATATCATGTGCTGTTAATATCAAGCTGGAAACATATAGAGGTGTGATTCAAGACAGAGGCAACAACAGTCAATATTTTATTCAGCTATGCCTAAAATGTTTGTCAAGTCTACTTGAACCTTAATTACATCCAGTAGTTTTACAAATTGCAATACAGAACCCTAAGGAGCTCAATGGCTTCTTGCAATCTTAGTGTTATGTAATCCTTTAAAAAAATGTAAATTTCACATGGGCTGTGATGATAGCAATATTTAAAAAAAAAAAATAATGCAACAGCTTGACCATGCAAACATTTTGCATCACAAAATGTATTTAGTGTAAAACATCCGAGATATTCCTGAATATATTGTGAAACTGATCCAAATCAAACACAGACATACCAGTATCTGGATTTTACTGAAATATTATTTCCATAATTTATGCTTTTATTCTGTAAGCCCCTATTTGAATTTCCAGAAGACTTCTGGCAAAATCATAAGGGTTGGCAGGTTTGGGGTCCAACTAATGTGGATATGTGAGAAAGCTTACCAGTAGGTCAGTGGTTCTTCTCGTGTCTTCAAATATACACCAAATAAACTGGCTGCCATTCACAGCCTGCCATGTGCTGAAAAATGGCTTTAAACCCACAAACAAACTCCAATACAACCACCACACAGGCCATATATATGGTACTTTCTCCACAAGACTAAAAGTCCTAAAAGGAAATGGTGCCAATCAATATCCAATATAACCATAATGGCAGCCTTCCTGGAATCTTGTTATTTCTCCAAACTTAAAATCATATCAACATGGGTTTCCACCAAAAGATTTCTTAACATGTCTTGTTAGTCCTAAATTAAGTCTTCCTCTTATTCCTAAATGAAGATCTTGCCAATCCAAAATATCCACAGCAGCTAGTTAGAAAATCTTGTTATTCATGAAACATTTCAAAGATGGATTAAATTCTATGCAATTAAAGAAAAAAACTGTCTTAACTTGAATTCCTGGAAGTTCTTTCTGGCCAGTATAGTACAAGTCCTTTCAAGTGTCTTTTGTTTAAGGGATGTAGCACTCTTTCAAACACATCTACAATAAAATTACTCTTCTGACAGTGGTGGCTGAGAAATGCATCAAAATGCATATTTTAATACAACAGACAGTTACCAGGTTTATTCCAAAGTATTATGCACTACACTAAATCCAATTAATTTACTCTTATGGCTATGAAAAGTAACTTTAATGCAAAACTTAATTCGAATCAATGATATGTGAAATACAAGCCATTGTGACCCGTTTTGGTGAAGAAAGTGCAGCACTTCTCAAGCAGCATCTTTGTTTCAAGTTACATGAATAAAGGTAATAGTATTTTATAACTTGAGCAAACACCAATATTGTGTTGACAACTGACAGTAAGAAAGATAAAAATTATCAACCCATACAATACAGCAAAGAAAAACATTACACCCTCGATGAAAGGTCATCTAGTGCAATTTTAATAAAACAATCAGTCACCTTTTAGTGAAGTTATTTTATTATATAAACTATATGAATTAACAGCATGATTAAAATAATATGTGTGGAGTTAATAAGCTCAATGCATGTTTTCATTCTCATCATGACCAGAGAAATTTGCTCATTGCATCGTTCAATGGCATATTTGAAGAAACCTGCAGTAAAAATTAAACGATTAAACGTCAGCTCAATTACAAGCTAACAGTATTTATGTTCTTTGATATTTTGCAATACATTTTAATTTCATCTCTATAAAATCTGCTCAAACTTAAAAAAAAAAAAAACTTATTTATTTTAAAAAATGACATCAATAATTACATCAATAGTTTCTGTTTTTACAAGTTTGTATCATTTTATCCTGTTGTGTGTATTAAAACTAAACTTGCATTCTGCATCATACTGTATATTCTGTTTTAATTCTTAAAAACCTTCGAGTATCATAACTTATTATTTTTAAAAAAATACACAGAACTTCTTAATTATGAGAAAATTGGATGCAGAACCTTGAGATTCATACTGGACAGCTAACACTCTTAATAGTCCTTTAAAAAATTAATTTCAAAAGCAACCATAACTTTGGAACATGTTTATTTTAAAAAATTGTTTGTTACCATGAAACACGAAAATCAACAAGAGACATAGTGTATTTAGTGCTGAAAGGTTTAGTCAGAAATTATTTGAAATCAAATTTATAACTGACCTGAGAATGGGGCATAATGCATTGAGCTTACTTGCAAATGTAATCACTATGGAATCAATTGCAGATACATAACAGTGCAATAAACAAAGCTGAAGGCACAGCCTATATCAATACTCTAAAAAGTGAGAATTACAATATATAAAACTGGAAAATAACATGGCTGTATGAATAATGTTTAAGTTTTATCTGTCACTAACACTGAAGATTCTCAATTTGGACACGTTCATAAGGCATTTTAATCTCATCAGGAAATGGTCTAATGACAACTATCTTGATAAATTATTATTTAATCTAGAGAGAACAACTGCCCCCTCTCCACAAAAAATTCCAAAGGAGAAAAAAAAGGAGTACATTAATAACCACCAAAACAAATAACATGGAATTTTATGAATATATGTCATCTGAAGGTCACCTAGCAACTCCTGATTAAAATTAATTTTAATATATATATTTTTAAAATACTGAACAAAGAAAAAAAAAGATCTGAATGTCATGGAGTAATTCCTGATTCAATAAAAGATCTTTATATTCCCTGTCAGTAAAAGTCGTATAAAGAGTTAGAAAATATGTGAACATAAATGGGGAGGACTGTGTGTGCGTGTGTGTGTGTATGCATGTATATATGTATGTATATATTAATTGCTGGAAAATACAAAAAATATTAATACAAAGTTGCAATGTTCCAAATTAGCATACTGATATGGTATATAAGGCATATATGTGTATATGTGTATATACACTGTACAAATTTTTTAAAACATTAAACAGATTTTAAAAAATTACTCACAACCTAATAATCCAAATTCAAATACATAGCACAGAAATATCATTTGTTAACTGACATTGCCTGGCATTTGCTATAATTACTGAAATTTTCATTAAACATTTTCAATCTTAATTTTAAAACATTTCTGCACAGAACAAAGTCATGATAATGAAGCGACTGATTGTGTGTGACTACTGATGTACATCCTGTAAATACTGACAAACCAAACTGTTAAAATGTGATAATAATAATAATAATAATAATAATAATAATAATAATAATAATAATAATAATAATGACTAATAATAATAATAATGACTAATAATAATAATGAGGACTAATAATAATAATAATAATAATAATAATAATAATAATAATAATAATAAAAATGAAGACTAATAATAGTGCACAGTGCCTAATCTTAAGTAGCTCTAGGCGCTTTAAGACATGTATAATGATATGACTACAACAAAAACAAAATACCACTATGAATTTAGAAAACATAAAAACATGCTGAAAATATTTAAGGTAGGAAACATTAGGTCTTTAGATTTGTTCTTGCAGTAGAAATAGGAAAAAAGTGAATGAAGTGAAAAATTTGTGATAGGTGACAGAACATTATAAACTGTGTGAAATGTTTTTCTTATTCAAAGGATGTTACTCTAAACTAATACTTATATTAGTTAACTGTAAGTAGAGATTAAATCAATCTGCTGATAAAGTCCTTAGCATGAGAACGAAGTTTCAGGTTAGCTTTCTCTCTTTTGTTTATATGACTAAAAACTCTGTGTACAGCAAAATATCTTAGAGAGAGAGCTCTGTCTAACCCAACCAAAAGATTTTCTACCTATCCCTTGATCTGTCTAAAGTCATGTCTACATTTCCTCTTCCAACTATCTGCATTCTCTTTCCAATCTATATATCTATGTGCACTATTTAATATTGATATATTTTTTAACCGTAACCATCTGCATATTGATGTAAGGTGCTAACAAAAATACAAAGATTCAACAAATACAATAATATTTTATCCTAATATACTAATGTTGGATATGTTTGGGGGCAAGTTCTAATTATACAGATCAGTGATGACAATATACTTTGAGAAACTGAAACTGTCTTTCAGTGCCATTTTTCTGATATTTAGAATACATAGCTCAAAGAAAAAGTGTATTAATTAAGATGTGTGTGTAACTGGAATGAATTGAGGAAAGAAAAAGAAAGGAAAAATTTAATGTACATAAGTAAGAGGGCATGTTCAGTTGAACAAGAGAAACCTCATGCAGTAAACACCTTCACATAATGATTGCCCTGTCACAGAGAACAATACAATTTCCTACAATAGATCTAATTAAGGGACAAAAATTCACAACAGCAAATACACATACTCACTATTTTAGTTTAATTATGATAAAGGTATATTGATTCTGACCTTTAGCAAAGATTATGCATTTTATTAAGAATATTTTCAATCCTTTTCTCTCTATAAGTATTACCTAACATCTACATAATGTTACCATATCAATATTTTCCTTTCCACAAATACTGCATAGCATCTTCATAATGTTGCTATATTATATTTTAAGCTAATACTTTAAATAAGGCACTTTATTAAAATACATCAACTTCAACAACTTGCAAAAAATATACTGTACTAGTGACTTAACTTTAGATCTATGAACAAATATGCATAAAAATTACATTGCTTGAAAAAATATTGAAAAAGAGTAAGAAATACATTTAGTTTCCATTGACTATAAAAATGTCAAATGAATAAATATTTTCAATATCAAAATCCAGCTACCAACAGAGCAGACAGTTTTTCAATGTATGTTACATATTAATGCATTTACCTAAGTAGGTGAATCCAAGGCTCAGTAAAGAACATGTGCATATTTGAAATGTAATTGTGCTGAAAACTGTCCAATATACTGGGAATGTGACTGTATTTACAACTGTCCAATATATTCAGAATGTAATTTTATTGAAAATTGTCCAACATATTAATAATGTAATTATATTGAAAAACTGTCTAATATATTGGGAATGTAACTGTATAGAAAACTGTCCAATATATTGGGAATGTAATTATACTGAAAACTGTCCAATATATTGGGAATGTAATTATACTGAAAACAGTCCAATATATTGGGAATGTAACTAAACTGAAAACTGACAAAATCTATTAAAATGGCTCATATAAGAGTCATAGGAATGTTTTGTTGGTCAGTTAACTTAAAAAGCATCATTTTTCTTATTTTTCTATAGCCTGGATTTTCTAATCCTTCCTGCTGGCAATTTAAAATAGCATCAACAGACCATGAAAAAACCTCATTGAATATATTATTATTAGTCAAATTGTACAGGAGAATTTAATCTTTTGCTAACAGATATCTTTACCATGCTTATATAATAATGATTCATGTAAATCAGACAATTATTTACAAGATCACTGTTCAATTCTTGTGTAAAACTTGTCAGGCAACTGCACTTGAAATGAAAAACAAAATTAAAAAAACAAACTAGGTTCCCATATACCAATACCTGTATTCTACAATTTTATAAAGTCATATACATTATTGATACAAACATTATTACATAGTATATACAATAGTGGAAAAGTACCCAACACTTTTTGACATTATAAAAAACTCAAATCTGATTTGCCCCCTCCCCCCAATCTAAGTTTTTATTCCTAAGATACTGTACAGTGCTCGTTGAGTTTTTTAAACACAGGTCCAGGGCAAGTGGCTTAAAAAAATCATTTACCCTTATTTAATATTCACTTGCCCAACAAGGTCATATATTTGCACCATTATGTTGACCCACCCACCCAATTAAAGGACCATCCCGTACATTAGTGATATTGTTCACAAGAGTAAAACTTCAGCTGAAGAAGGGGGCTCATAACAAATAAGATTTCCAAAAATTTCACAATTTCTGTGTGCTCAGATGAATAATTCTAAACAAATGTTGCATACACCTCTGCTTTCATGATCTATATATGCCTTTATGTCAATGTAGTTTATGAATTGTAAGGATAAGCTACCGGGAAGGGGGGGGGGGAAGCTGGGACCAGAAGTAGTATCATTATCCAAAAATCTCCATGGTTTCAATCAAAGATGAAAATTTAAATAAAGAATAAAGCTGGTGAGGCAATGGTCTTTATTATAACAACATAGTTTCCTTCAGGCAATTACCGTATTTTCGCGCATATATCCCGCACACGCAGATAATCCGCACCCTCATATAGCCCGCGGGTTTTGGGGTTTTGTGTAAAAAATCGTTGGCATAACCCGCACCTTTGTATAACCCGCAACCATAGATATATTTATACAGCTACAATCAGAAATGAAATCAATTACAGGATCACGGGGCTTCGCTGATGTAGCAAACTGCGATTCTGTTTTCCGTTTTGGTGACAAAATATACCATCTGGTGATATTTGTGGCGACACCAATTTTGGCTGATAAAAACCGTATATACAGTCTTGCGTTTGGAGTAGAGAAAATCAAAGGCACCATGACAGGAAACAATGTACTGGAATATATTGTTAAAATAACAAGTCCTTGTCTCATACTGACAAACCACACTAACAGTGCACTGTTTTATCATAATCCGCTAATGATGATATCTGGCCTTATTACTTTATGCAACTGACTAGTCAAAATCCGAATCCGCAGAAGGCGGAAATGTAAAATGAGTACAGTCAAGCAGATGACACTAATTTAAAAACAAATACCAGATGGAAGAAGAAAAAATACGTTTGCTGACACTTCAAAGAGAACTGATTAACTTTGAAGCACTGATATATACTAAACAAATAAAACAAATCTGTTTCAATGTTCTACAATTATCTGAAGTTGCCGCAGCAATAACAAACAGGTATTTGTTTCACCCTTCAACTGGAGCCTTTAGCGGCGCCATCATCAAAGTAAGCCGACGACCTTTGCTCAATAAAAGTTAGGAAAAACACGGTACACAGTGCTTGTGTGCGTAGGAGCTGTGCCTCAACTACAGGCTACATAAACACGGACATTTTTAAATAATCTTGTATTCTTGTGAAGTGTAGATTTGAGTTTAAATAATTTCTTTCTGTTTAATTTAAAAAATGCCGAAACGAAAGTCTTACACAGCCGACTTCAAGCTAACTGCCATTGCTTATGCTGAAGTGCATGGCAATACAGCCACAGGCACAAAATTTGATATTGATGAGAGTGTAATCCGAGGTTGGAGAAAAGAAAAGGAACGTTGGAGAAGATGAATTGACGAAAACGTGCTCGTCGCGGACCTAAAGCAAAGTGGCCTCACCTTGAAGCTGACCTGAAGCAGTGGATCGTGGCCCAGGGGTAAAATTAGGTACCGTAGCTATTTCGATTGAAAACAGAAAATATTGATTATGAAAACGTGACGGATACAAAATTTTAAGATTTTATCCCGAAATGTTGATTTGGTCCCGATACCGTAAGTTGTTGTAAGTCACCGTAGTAGCCATAATATCCAACCCTAGCAAAATAAAACTAGAACAATATATGTTATGTAGTTACGTTTTTCAAACAATATGTTGAAATATCATTATGTGTAAAAAAATTGTGATATAGCCCGCACCCCCCCTGCGGGGTTTGTAAAATCTGGTATAACCCGCGGGATATATGCGCGAAAATACGGTAGATCTTTCTTTTTGGCGGAATACTGGAGGGGCCTGATCTAAATTGAAAGGGGTAATCAGGTGCAGACTATCCTATATTTTTCTAGTTCTAACAGATTTTCTTGGTGACCGTGTATGCCTAACTGTTACTTGAATCTGCCATTTCATTATACAATACTAGATTGCACTTTTTTTTGTTAATTTTCTCCAAAATAAATCTTAATTACTGGCAGATTCAATTCTAATAAAAGCAATACACAGAGGGTAATTATGACATGCTTGATACTGTTAATTGAATATAATATAGTAGCAAGTAGGTAAAAAATACCTAAGCCCCCCCCCCCCCCC
Source organism: Unio delphinus (assembly GCA_029339505.1). Classification (NCBI taxonomy): domain Eukaryota; kingdom Metazoa; phylum Mollusca; class Bivalvia; order Unionida; family Unionidae; genus Unio; species Unio delphinus. The sequence goes on from JAQISU010000076.1 coordinate 13,615,305, forward strand.
CCCCCCCCCCGGTAAAACACGCACACTTTAAAAACTGACCTGCGTACCCTGACTTTAAAACCAGAGCAATAGGAAACACTTTTCTTTTTGTTTGGTGTAATTGTGAAACTAAAGAAATTCAATTTATACATGAATTAAAAAAGTCTCCATAGTAACAAAATGCAATGTGAGCAAAAGTCAATGAAAAGGACAAAATTCCAATAACTCAGATATTCATCATACATGTATAAAAAAATAAACTTAACCTAGGTCTTCTTCAAGTTTAAAAACAAATAGTAATCAATAAATTTCTTTACAAAATGACAGTCAAAATCATATATGGTGCAGACAGGAGATAACATGACAAAAATGGTAACACGTTATGCCCAGTCCAATGATATGGATAATAACATTAACTGATATAACTTGATATAAAAATTTATAATGGGATAAAAGTATACTTGTGGCTTTATCAAAAGCAACTACTTAATTTCAACAACTTCTTTAAATCAAATGCTTTTTAAGAAAAACAACAGGATGTCACCACTGAGCCTGTCCAAAGAAACTAATTCAGAAATTGTGTACATCATATTAGCAAGTTCAACTTTAATCTTAACAAGGATGAATGATAAAACTCTAAACATTTCTTTTTTTTTGGCACTGAGACCCTGGTTTTTGAACTGAATTCTATTTTTTCCCCGAAATTTAGATTTTCCTGATCAAATATATACTTTTTTGGTCAAACTTTCAGCACTGAAGATCATGAAGAAACAAGACAATATTCATCTGTTACCCAGAAATAAAATCAAGTTCTTGTATCCTGAAGCCTTCTCAAACAAATCTGAACTTCAATATGACTTTCATATTTTCTAAAAGTCTATAAATCTACAAAAATTCTTCAACTTTATTTTCATGAAATAGACTTTGTTGAAAGCACAATTAGAAAAAAGCTTAACAGAACATTTATATCATCTCAATCAACTTCACCTTGATAGCATTTCAAGAATTCATATCATGTTATTTTTTTTAAAGTTAAAGAGAAATCTGGAAAACTATTTTGAAACTAGGGCCTGACATATTTCATTGACCTCAAATAGCTGACAAAATCTATTAGATTCAACCGATATTGATGACAAATCTGGCAATATATAGTTCACTGTTCTGTGGCTGACCATTGTTGAAATTCTCTGCCCAGGCTACACACTTGATTGTGACAACATGGTTCGTAGCAATTGTGTTGAACTGTACTGAGACAGCTGGAGGGATGTAGAAGGAGTTGTCATATTGAGTTGGGAAGAAGGAAGTCATGAATCCTTTATCCGGCATGTACTTCATGGGTGGACCAACAGTCTGCTGGGTTCCAATACTTTCTTGGTCCTTATCAGTCTATTAGAAGAAAATATTTTTAGAAAAGTTTAAAATAATTTCTTGAATTTTATAAGAAGAAAAAATCTACCTTCATCAGGAAATGGTAAATAATCATTTAGTTGATACGCAATCCTTACACTGCAAGATACTTCTTTCAGTCAGATATGTGCATCAATCCCTTAACAGTCCATCTGCCATAATTTTGTAAGGCCATTGTCTAATTAGAACAAGATGCCCAATTATGCCTCATATTGCTCACATGATTTACATAAATTAGTTGTTGACCATTTAAATACACAGCCTTATGTAGTTAGATATATCTGGATTGATATATCCTCATGTTAATGGATATATCTGGATTACTTTATCTCTACAACAATAGATATATCTTGATTGATACATCTACATGTAGATTGATATATGTGGATAGACATACCTCAACGTAAATGGTTATATGTAGATACCTATAATTGCTGGTTGATGGCCATTTATTCATTTATTAATAGATATTTCTCCCAGTAGATAGATTTAAGTTGATTGATATATCTCTACGTAGATTGACATATGCGGATAGATATATCTCCATGTCGATGGTTATACGGATATCGATATATCTTTACATAGATGGAACTATGTAGATGCATATAACCATTGGAAGATTGTCATATGTATATAGATGTATCTTGATGCAGTTGGATATATCTGGATTGATATATCATCATGCTGATGGATATATCTGGATTACTTCATCTCTATGACAATGAATATGTCTTGATTGATACATCTACATGTAGATTGATATATGAGGATAGACATATCTCAATGTAGATGGTTATATGTAGATAGCTATAATTGCAGGCTGATGGCTAGAAGTCGATAGATATTTTTCTTAGTAGATGGATTTATGTAGATTGACGTAGATGGAACTATATTGATACATTATGTTCACTTTACCTATATTTCCAAATCTTGATAATTAGTATAGCTTCTTGTTCATGCCCACGACAGATGCTGATAACAATATCCATGCCATAAACTCACACTATGTGTGTGTGCATAATTTGGATTTTTAACATGACTTCAAAAACTTGTGTCATTTTGCCACAATGTCTGCAGTGTGACAATTTATAATGATATCTAGCACAAGGGCATCATGCCCCATTCATGTAGCATCACACCCCATCCAGTAACATTATCCTAAAAATTATTTCCCATGTCCTAAGATGTATATGCCATGGGAATAAAACATTCTTGGTGAACACTTTCTAAACTGTTATAAACTATTCTGATTGCTTTTGTTATTATTTTGCATGTGCATATTTTCTGATTTCTCCAACACAAAATTAAATAAAGGTTTAAAAAAGACCTCATAACTCAAGGGGCCAGTTAGTTTACCCTGGAGACCATATGATGAGGAATTATTATAGTCACTTCGCCATTAGGCACATGTGACTTATTTTGTTGTGCACTTATTAACACAATTTAACCACTATTAGTACAATGCTGCCTAAGCAAGACTCCGAAAGCAAGGCGCTAAATAGACTCCCACTCTTTATCCAAGGCTGTCACCAAATACACTTAATAATAAATATATGCCCAATTTCCTAATTTGCCAGGCAGTCGATAACTTCTTGCCAAATATGCGTGTCACATCTGAGTCAAATATTACTGAGTTATCTTAATCTGAGTCATGATTATATTAGTTATTTAGGGGTCATGATTATATTCGTTATTTAGCAGCTTTCAATCAGCATCTATTCAGGGCTGAAGCTTTTGGATAAAGAGGGCTTTTGCATAGCTGCCAACCAACCAGGCTCACAATCAGTGAAATGACTAAGTTTTGTGCATTTATTTTTATATCCTTGATGCTTTTCATTTTCAGTAAGGAGTATAAATGGAAGGGTGTATGAATAGACAATGGTTTGATTTTTACTGATTGATAAATATTATTATTAGTAAAAATAGATTATACCATTATTATATTTTTGCTATTTATATATAATAACATGATTTGTATTGTTACTATTATTGACTTTTATCATGACATAATTTGCAATCATACTAATAAGTACTGTATCCTAAAGGTCTTTTAAAATTGTCATTAATGGAAGGAGAAACACTAAATCTTATTCTCCTTTACATCTCTTACATTTGCCACATAGAAATGGGCACTTGACACCATATATAACTTCTTAGTTCACAAGACAAGACCACTTCTTAAACTGGCCCAGTAAAGTGAAGCTTATAAGCGAATAGTCATACCTCATGTACAATAATGTAAGCATAACTATGCTACTTACCTCACCAGCACACGAGATGCCAACATTATAGGGAGAAAGTCGGTCATTCAGGATACTGTGGACAAATGAGTTGTTTACATCAAAAGGCTTGGGTGTCACGTTACCTGGCTGGAAGAAGAAATAATTGGAAACAAAGATGAGTTTTAACAAATCCAAATATCAACTGAAACAATGTCATGAAATGGGCCATTTAAGACGTACAATGTATTTGAAAAAAGAACATATAATCTAAGCAATATAAAATCATTATAAATATGGGCCATTTCAAGATTCCATTTTTATAATTAAATCATTAAATACGCTGAATGCTGCATAATATTATCTTGATTAATGAATTACTATCTACTGCTGTCACTGATTCGAAAATATTAATCTAAGGCACAAACAATGTGTGAGTGGATGTTAATGCTTGCTCATTAATTATGAAATATCATCTACTGCTGTCACTGTGTTGAAATTGTTTTAGCACAGATTAATAAATTACCCTTGAATTAAAGCAGTTTTGGAGGCAGTGGACAAAACAAGTAGTTTTTTTTTTTAATGAAATCAGGGGGGGGGGGGATATCTCAAAGTGCTGTTGGTTCGAAGCAGATGCTATCACATCTCAGTCTCTTTAAATAAAATAATAAATGGATTAACTATCTATATGGTATACAATATACTCAGCCCAAGTTTACCCACAGTGAAAGTTTCATGTTAATAAGTGGAGATGTATAAAAGTTTCAGCATGGACATGGAAGACAGATGGATTTGCACACATATAATGATATACGGACAAAGAAAATCCCATATACCACCACCTATCTAATACAGTCTGACAACCAACCACCTGGCACAAAGTTACATGATGAAGTATAAATAGGAAACAACCACTATCAAAAGTTATTAAAGTTTGTTCTTTCTAAATATTTAAGATAACAGTTAAAATGAATAGTAGTTAAAATGAATAGTAGTTAAAATGAATAGTAGTTAAAATGAATAGTAGTTAAAATGAATAGTAGTGGAAATAAAAGAAAGTGTTCTACTTATGATGCAGCATTCAAACTTGAAGTTACTGACAAAACAAATAAGAACTAAGCTGCAGAATGTGAATTTTGTGTACATGAGAAGCTAGAAAAAGAATGGTGAAAAGTCTGTCATATCTCTTTGATACCAATAACAAAGATGGCATGTCAGACTGTGATCACTTCAATCCCTGAATTGGTGATTATGTTAGTGAATGTTGACAAAATGGATACAGTCATCAGACTTTTAATTCATCCGTGTTCTATGCAAATGGCAAAAGATTACAAATACATGTTGACAGATTCATCAAAATGTGTTGCAGTGGCTGGTTGGTGTTCTTGTTTCATGTTTTCTGTTTAATGGTAGCTAATGAAAATAGCACAAAATCATCCAAAAGATTGGGAGAAAAAAATAATTGTTTTGGAAGTTTATCATACAAAAAAGAAAATGCTCATTTGAACTATCACAGCCAGAAATCTGGATGTGATGCCCATGACCTTTGAACTCCTGAGCAACAAAAAAAAACATTTAATGCTGTTGGTGAGAAAACTATGCAGACAAAAAGAAACATTCCATGAAAGAAAAAAAACCCCACACATTTGATGGTTGTTATGGCTTATTTAGCTGATGTTCAAAGCTGCCCCCTGTCATCAAAAAGGATGGATGGACAAGAGTGGAATGGTCTATCTTCCCAATATATTTCCATAAATTCAACAAATTGCATAAACTGTATGTAATATTTCTGCATGTATAAAAATATGTAATAGCATTTTCATTTCACTGATTCAAATTAAATTGCTCACTCTTTCATTGCAATCAAGCTATACTCCTAAAAATCTTGCTGTAAAATATTCAGATTCAATGAAACTAAACATTTGGCTTTTTTAAATATAATACCAGATTTGAAATGTTCTTCATATATTGGAAATGATAGCACTACAGGGTCATATGTCATAATAACAGCAACTTTTACATCTTTTACTTGTGAGTATTTGCATTATACAAAACTGAATCTAAGTTCTATTTGAAAAGTCCGCATAAATTAAAAAAGATCAGATTAGTTTGTCTCCTAATACTTATCTTCATGAGCACAAAAATGACTGCCAGTGATAACTGCCAACTATTCCAAATGACCCTTTTTTTTCCTTCAAACTATACCTTTCAGGGACAAGATTTAGTACCCAGGTACCCATCCATTCATAATTACCAAGGTAATAAAACAGTACCAAGCTAGTTCATGTAAAAAAAAAAAAAAGGATTACAAAAAGAGCAAGTGTCCAAGATCAACTGAAAGATTATATATTTGGCATTGGAGTGAGCGAGACACAGAATAACAAGTACAGTTTAAGGCTTATGTCATGTGACTATTGGCTACTGTGCATTTATCCATCATAGACCTTTAGCAACTTATCATATATTTTCTTTGACTTGTGTCATTTTATGTGACCATTTGGCTATGTACATCAAACAGTTTCCCTATTTTCAACTTATGCGACCATTTGGCTATGTACGTCAAACAGTTTCCCTATTTTCTATTTGTAGTAACTGTACAAGACAACACTTCCAAGAAAACATGTTGCATTAGGAAAAGGATAAATCAATATCGCTTTACAAATTTTGAAAGAGGAATTTGACAGTGATATAATACAGCATTTAAAATGTATGGACATTACAATCCTTTAGTGAAAGTTAAATATTAGGGCCTAACCAGAAATCGCCGCTGACATTCGCTTCGGCCGAATATCCGTTTTCTTTTTTACTATTTGGAAGTATTCGCCTTGGCAAATAATATGCGCACAAATGGTTACAAGTAAAATAATTCTATAAATATCACACTTTAAAAAAAAGTTTTAAATACATAATAATTTTAGTTAATGATACAAATTTTCATCTTATAGGCGATATATATGTAATATGGTACATGAAAAGTTTAAACTTCGCACACGATAATGAAATAAACGGTACTCTCCGGAGTCGCACCTACTACTTGGTTCGTGCCCGGATCCGGCAAATAGTACATCCAAATACTCGGATTCAGTACTCGGCGAAAATTATCTACTCGGTTAGGCCCTATTAAATATGTGATGTAGATTAGTTAAAGTGAATGCAGTGTATATATATAATTGATCATTTTGTTTTGTGTCTGTATTTTCATACCAATCCACATGGATTTAGAACGATTTGTAAGATGTATTTTAATGAACTGCAGATCCAGGTAAGTAGCAAAATAAATGTATGATTAAATATGGTTTTCTGTAATTATGGCATGTAATTTATAGATTATACTTCCTATGCTCAGACCGCTTTATTGCCACTCATATTAATAGTAATAACACTTATACCATAAAATGCTTGGCATGTATAAACACTCCCCAAAAAAAGCCGTACAGGTTCACATTTAATACGATTTTCCATTGATCTGGTATAAGGATAATCGGTCATTAGGATCAATGGTACCTGGTTGACATTTCATAAACTTTTAACATCTTTAACAGGAAAAAAGGTACACAGAAATTTTCAACAACAAATACATTCTCTCCACTCACAATTTCACTATCAAAATAAAAATTGGTTTAAACTTTAACTTTGCATCAAAGATTTTTTCTATCTCAAGCTGCAGAAAAGTGAAGGACGACAAATGTCCTGTTTGGGGCCAAAAACCAGAATGTTCAACTAATATTCGAGTCAAACATGCAACTAACAATTAGAACACTACTTCTTTATCAATAAGAGTTATTGCTATCCACTGACTTACCTAAAATGACACCCACCTAAGAGAAAAAAGATAATGTTCTTTATAAGTCTTTTAAACACTTCTGCACCCAAAGACATTTGGACATGCATTTTCTTTAATCAGTGCTTATGTTTCATCTTAGAATGTAGATTTTTAAAATTATTTTAACACAAATTACATTTTTCTTTGTATTTTATCATTTTTGTTAAGTCAATAAGTGAATGATATCTAGTTGGTTTTTCTCAGTCAAGTCTAAATGTGACTGATATCTAGTTGGTTTTTCTCAGTTAAGTCTAAAAATGACTGATAACTACTTTGTTTTTTTTTCTCAGTTTTATTAACTGGTGACTCTAGATTTCTTATCATCTGACATCTTTTAGCCTAATAATAAAAAACTGTATTGACTTTGCTAAACATTTTCTGAATTACAGTTTCCAAACATATTGCATTGCAGTTTAGCTTACCAAAATGCTGCATTATTTCCTAACTGACATGCTAGATATTACAAACCTGCGATTTCCCACATTTTTTATCCAATTTTTAAAGATTTCTTGGTGGATATTAAATTCTAAATTTTTGGCAGACATATTCAGTTCTCTGCCAATCATTTCTATTTATTCTGTCAAATAATGTATTTATTATTCTTTCCTCATTTTCATATTTAATTTTTGATATTAGACATTCATGACTTTTGAAACCAAGTTTTCGTGTTTTACTTTTCTTCATAATATTTAAATTGCATATTAGTGTTTCTTAAACATCTTTACTGACTGTTTACAACTTTACTTTCATATGTTGTTATATTTTTCATTCTTAATAAACGTTATTATATTTCACTTTCACTTTCTATTATTTATTTGTACACATGTCAAGTCCCTTACATTCAGTTTCATTTCATTACTGTCTTCCTTGTGGCATAATTGATTAGGAAATGGTCATAACGGTTGACTGACCCTTCTATAATTACATTTTAACTTCCACTTAACTGTCTTTCATTCTTCCCCGAAACTGCGTTTGTGTCCTCTATTGTTACCAACATTATTTGTGTTTGTAATTAGTGTTTTTAGTATTCATCAAGATGCATCTCTGCATCAAGCTCACTGACTCACAAGTATAGCAGTATTTGTGCAGTATGAAAAAACTAATGTATATGAGTAGTACCTATCAAGATCCTTCAAGTGGTAGTTGATATGAAACATTCATAACTGTTGCCTAGAATCAAGAAAGAATAGCTGACAATCAATCAGGGTGTAAAATCTGATAATAGTTAATAGAAGTGATCTAAAAAACGGTACTCACCAATTTCAGAACAAGTAGTACACATGGCCGACCCTCACTGTAACCGTACATCCTAATGTGGTTACATTCTTCACCCAAATCTTCTGTGGTAAATCTGCAAACTTTTCCTTCAGGCAGAGGCTGGGTTGTATTCTCGTTGCACACAATGTATCTATCAGCATCATGAATCTGTGGTACAGGACTATAGTCTGAAAGAAAACAACAATTTTATTACAGTAAATGAAAATGCAGAGTTCCATCTTTATAATGCTGTCCATGGATGCCATAACAGTTACCCAAGTGGTAAGTGAGAACATGTGATACTTAGGTATGTTCCAACAAATCTGTACCATAAAAATGCCTATGTATAAACAACATAAAGGTATTCAGACATTTGATCAAGAGTGGAGCAGACACTGAGGGTTTCACTAAACCAACACATGCACCATTTTAACATTTTCAGTTTCATTTTCGATGCACTTTAGGTTGTAATAAAACTAGAATGTGAAGGTAAACACAATATGTTCTGTCACATTTCTGACAGCTACTACAAACACGACTTCTAACTGCTAAAATTGTAATTTATCTTCATATTTTTGTCTTTATCCTAAAAAGATATGTCAGTAGTTTGCTGAACAATTTTTCCATTTTCTTCAAAAGTCAAGCAATTGCATTGATCTTTAATTTCCGTGGCCTTCAGAGCCTGTTACTTGCAACACAATCTTTAACTGGCTAAAACTGCCCAGCAGGAAAACTTTCATTTAATAATAATAATAATAATAATAATAATAATAATAATAATAATAATAATAATGACTGTATTTAAAGAGGGTAACACAATTAGCTAAGAACTAATCTACCTTGAGGCCCTCATACAAGGAATTTATTTAATTCAGCAGCATCTCAGAAGCCACTGGATATATTGGGATTGGAAGATGGAAATAGAGTGGGCATTTCTAATCTCAACTGGAATACTATTCCAGAGCAAAGTTCCAGAGTATTGGAAACTTTTCTTGAATAATTCCTTTTTTGGTTTGGGAATTTTATACTGTTTTGTAGATATTGATCGCAGGTGGGGTGTATTACCAGGTAGCCTATACTGGAATAGGGATTGTAAATATTCAGGAGCACTATTATTTGATATCCTGTACATTAATTTGGCTTTTCTTAAACATATTCGGTCTTTAATAGGTAATATTTTTAACTTACCAGCTAAATTTTCCTTGCTTTCTTTCTGGTTTGATATTAGCCTAAATGCTCTTTTCTGAAGATTTTCCAACTTTGATATGTTTTTATCATTTGAATTACCCCATACTGTATTACAGTAGTCTAAATAGGGTTGTAAGTAACTGTTATAAAATAATTTTATGTGCCTTTCAGAAACTAATAAGAATTGATGACATAAAATGGATTTCACATTTATTCAAAATGGTATCTTTGTTTTTTTTCCATAAGTCAACCAAGTTCTTTTTTTAAGCTAGGAAGCATACTGATGCTGTGAAAATAAAAAGCTTACTGATGTTGACAAAATATTTCCAGTGTACATTGTTAACTGTTTCATACCACAATTGCAGCAAACTAAATTCAAAGATCTAGTGTCTACATGGATTGGCACAAATCACAGGAAATATGTCGGTGACTCCCTAACTACAGTAATCCATATTTCTCTGGAAATATCACATGCCTGGGTATTTTATGATGTGACAGTACATTATAAATTGTTCATAATACCCAATTAGTAACAGCGGGCTTAAAGGTAAAGGACCACTGTAACTGCAAGTAATTTCTTAAAACTTATTCATAATATACCCCCGTTTATAATTTGTGATTACTGAAATGACAAAATAAATCTGAAAAAGGAATTGTTAACTAAACTGCAGTTTTTAAATTTAGACTTATCTTCCCATGTTTCTATATTTACTGAAGGAAACAATATTGTGGAAAAAAGATTTGAGGGGTCAAATGATAGGTTGACTAGTCCTTTACAAAGACATCTCTAGGATGATGGGGTCATGCATAAATCTGACAGAAACTTAAGTCTTCTATCTTGTAATACTGTCAGCAAAAATAAAATGTCAGATTGGACATGTACATGTATTAACAGCGCCCTTCAGTGTATGATAGGCCGGAACATGGGAGCTAATGGAAGAAGAGCCCAGAAAGAACCACTGACCCTCAGGAAGCTACTGGCAAACTTTCTCACATACCCACACTGGCCAACCTCAAGACTCCAACCAGCATGGGCAGTAGTGAGATGGAAGTGATCAATTGAGGCAAGCACTTTAAACCATTCAGCCACCTGGGGCCCCATATTTGTGTTTGCTGCAGCAGAAACATGCCTTCATGCTAAAATATATTCATAACCTGAAAAGATGGATTCTACTTTGTTAGTCTTTTGTTTTCTAACACCAATCCAGGACAGTTAATTGTTTAAATCTTGAAAATGGCTTGGGTAAAGAGGGAATTTTGTCTAGCAACAATGAAACTACCCATTTGTTCACATTTCTCCACACAAATTCTTATTTATGTCTAAAATATCATAATGTAATGGTTCATTCCACACTGCATAGCAAATAATATCTGCAAGCTCTGTGAATCTTTGAGTTAAGTGTCATTAAATGCAGCTAAAATAACAAATTCATTTTGTGCATCATTCCATAAATCGATATAGTGCAACAAATCTCATTAAATACATGCCACAATGAAATTCTTTTTGCAGTTGATGCCACTATGACTTGCAGAAGAGTCAATTTGTTTATTAACAAGTTAACAGCTTTCATATTCATCCATAATATAGTTGCCTCCAGTTAATTTTCTTGCAGTATAAAAAGTGGACCCTTTTCGAACTCAGGACCAACATGGAGGATTACATGTGCACAGACCATCATTTTCAGAACGTATCAAATAATGGTTTTGCATTGTAAATCAAGATGAATTATGTTTAAATCATTTATGAACAAAACAAATTCAGTAAATTCAATAAGAAACAGATGCAGACATCCTCTGACATCCTCTGCAGAATGAACTATTGTTCCTTAATAACTAACCTATTACATGGCATGAAAATAAAAAGAAAGTTCCAACTTTTATTGTGTCTCATTCAATATCAAGCATGCCAAAAACAAAGACTTATTTCACAAAACTCTGCAATACTAATTTAAATCCTCTCAAAAGGAGTCATTATTATGAATTGGTCAAGTTCTCAAAGGTCATTTTCTACCCTTACCATGCATATAGTAGTCCAAATTATCCACATAAGGTTTGTACGAACTTGAAGATGTAGGGTCAAACTTGATAAATGAACTGCCATCAACTTCAGGGTAAATGAATAAACCTGAAAAGGGATAATACACACATGATATATATTTACAACTGTATTCAAAACTGCTAAAATAAAATAAGCCAATTACAATTATTTTCAAAACAGCTATACAAAAAAATTAAGCCAATTAAAAAAGGGATAATGCACACATGATATATATTTACAACTGTTTTTAAAACAGCTATACAAAAAAATAAGCCAATTAAAAAAGGGATAATGCACACATGATATATATTTACAACTGTTTTCAAAACAGCTATACAAAAAAGTAAGTGAATTAAAAAAGAAACCTAGTTAGGAACAGATAAAAGCTCATGTTCTTTGTGACTATTGGAATGCCAGGACAACTTATTTTAGCAACCCATCAGATAAAGAACTGCATCTTATATTTTGGAAAGCCGTCAATGGAAACATTATGTAAATTATTTACATTTATCAAAATGAACTTTCTAATCTGTCTGAAAATTGAAAAGTCAACAGAATATGACCTAACATCATTATTTTGACAGAGATCTTGATTTGATTTCTCAAAAAAGCGCTTAATATTTCTAAACCAATTACATTAGTAATAGCTTTTACTCTTGTCCAATGAATAACTGAAGGAAAAAAAAACCAAGCCTATATATCAAGGTATTTTCCATATTCTGATGGTACAGAATGCTGACCTTTGTATGTGATCAAAAGATATACTGCCAACACAACCCTTTAGATTAGGTTTTCCAATATAAATTCATATTCTCAGACTAGAGATAAACACCCACACTAAAATATATATAAATTTCAATTAGGCAAAATGGTTTACTTTGAATGTTACAACCAAGATATCAATCGATCACACTTGTTCAAAATGATCATGTGCCAAATATGATAAAATTATAAACTAAAATTGTTACTTTCATTATCATAAAAAGCCCATCTCAATAAATGTGACTGGTTCACAAAAACTTTCTCTTTAGGTGCATGTGAGTGATAGATATCCTCTTAAAATAACTAAAGACAAGAATCACTAAAGAAACAATCAATTTTGATTATACTATAAGACCAAATGTCAATATTAAGGCTAATTTCTGGCATGTTAATTGGATAAATTGATATAGAATTTCATTTATTTTTTATTAACATGACAGCTGTTTATGAAGAACATAAGATGGATTAACACTTCTGTTCCATAATGTTACACAAGGCTGGTTTTGATGTCAATCATAAACAACTATCTTGAAGGCTGAGAAAAGACAAGTGTTTCCTTCCTAAATTTATTCATTTCAATGGTTATCATGTATTTGTAATTAACGATAAACAATTTATATTAAGACAATTTACTACCTGTTTAAACAAATCTCATCCACCGCAAGAAGCATCCTGATTAACTGTGAACTAAGATCAGTCAAAAGTTTTTGACAAAATAATAGCAAGTGTGCAACGTGCAAAATGAATGCCATGTGCAACTGTTGGTCTGTAAATTTGTCAAATGTAAATGTATAAGTATTTAAGTTTCATTTATTCAGACAAAATAAAAGATGACTCGACAACGCACACCTTACTGTTTAATTTACTGAAAATAATATGACAGGACAAGTTGTTGAACATCATATAACCAGTTGGACACATGGATCACATGTAACATTAGGGTGATAAAATTAAATATTTCAACATTATCTTTCCAACCATCAAGACCATTTTTACATGCTATAAATCAGAACACACAAGTTTACACCAAAGAGATTTAGTTTTATGTATTTGCAATATGAAAAAAGGCATTATACATATACAGTGGAACCTCGTTAATCCGGACTCCGTTTATCCGGAAACCTTACTATCTGGACATAATTTAATGGGAACAGAATTCCTAAACGTTAATTTGCTCCGTTAATCAAGAAATCCGCATTCTGGATCCGGAAATCAAAATTGGGGACCAAAGTATAAAATTACATTAAAACTTGTCTCGATAATCTGGAAATAATCTGTCCAAAAAAAGAAAATTCGAAACATCGAATATGAAAATACAGTCAGTAGAATAATACATAAAACACAATTGTGAAGCCCTTGAGAATATATAGCCACTATCAATAACTAAGTAGCGTGACCATACTGTAAGTACCGATTGTATAAGCAATGTCTGTTTAAGCTAGTCGCAGACTGGGGTGTTAATAATTAAATAAACACACAGGGATCAAATCGTCCACGCTTTTTGACATAGCATATGGTATATAAATTAAAAATGTCATTAAGCCTCTTTGTTGTTTACCAAGTGTATGTAACAATTAGGGCTGTCAACGAGTACCCAGATTATTGGGTACCCGACCGTAGTGAAAAACCCGGGCATTGAAAATTAATGACAAGTTCCCGTTCACAAAAATAAGTTGTCGACAACACTATCAAAATATTATATATCATCAGCAGCATGCTGGTCTGAGTAATCAAAGTTTCCTCTGACAATTGCCACCCCATTTTTGATATTTGGACATTTATGTGGGGGTATAGGGTCAGAGAGCATTCCTATAGAAAAGTTGGCATTCGCCGACACCATTTGATGTCGGCATGGGGTAGCCACTTACATGCTGGCCTAGCAAACTTGAATGATCTTTCATCGAGATATACCTGCATGAAATCGATAGGAATATGATTTATTTTCTCAAAAATCATGAGCACATAATATGTTATGCCTTTAATTGGCTGACAGACGAGACGAAAGTACATCATTGCTGAAATTTGTCCCGCATCTGGCTATTTGCATTCATAGTCAAGTGGCTACACAAATTTCGCAACCTAGGTCATACAGTCACGTGATATCGACAATAAGCAAATTTCCAAAAGTTGTTGTACATATACCAGTAATTTGGACATATTATATAGTAGCCACAAATAAATATAATCTGTTCTCTCCTCACTATAAAGAGGCTATAAATAGAATTCGAGGGAAAGTAGAACAAGGTTTGCTATAAATAGAACATGTTACTGTAGGTAAGTACAAGTTGATGGACAAGCATACTCTTATATTGAAGTTATGTAAAGCAGTCTTTTCTAAAATATGGTCTATGGGATTAATGGAATGTTAATAGAAACGAGATTTTTGGAAGGTGGATATATTGAAAAAGCATAAGCCATATACGTTTACGTGTAACTTTAGTGGGGAAATTTTATTTTGGTCAAGGGTTGTACATGTCTTTAATGTTCTAACAAGTACCCGGGTACATGTTAAATGGCGCAACGGGTACCCGGGTAAGTTTTCCATGGTTTTTGACAGCCCTAAAATCACAGTTTATTGATGCCTGTACAAATACAGTTGACATATTTGAGCTGTGGACAGTATAGGGCTTCATTTCTGAATAGAATGGGTACGTCAATCATTAGCAACTGTAACAGCTATGAAATATGACTTAAAAAAATAACTGCATTTTATTTGTTTACCATAATGCATTTAACTGTGAGATAAGTTTGTTTTCATTGTACTTACTACATACATTATGGCGACACCATCAAGCAAGCGTAGACGAATTGAGATACTGTAATGACAGAATGGGGTTCAGTGACACCAACAACAATCTCAAACTGCTTTAGACATGTACAGATCACACCGACACTAGCCACTTCTATTGAAGAAATTGATGATGGAGCTGGCATGCCATAAAGTGAGCTCACAGATCTAATAAGAAGCCTTCTCAACCAGGCTGAGATGTCTGCCGAGGAATACATGCGGATAGACGAAAAGGATGAGACAGGGCAACAACTCAACAATGACGACATTTTGACCCTGGTAACTTAAGATGAGGTTCCAGACAATGATAATCAAGAAGACGATGATGACACTACCGACCCAGAGGGAAAAAACATTCAATCAACCAAGCCAAAGACAGTATAGAAACATTAATTTCATATTTTGAGTAGACATCAGCAATATTCACAAATGATGGCATAAAGCACAATAGTGAAGCCCTTGAGAATATATGGCCACTAATCATTGCAGATAGATCCACCAAAGAATCCAGACAAACAAAGGTTACAGATTTCTTCAGAAAATTGACATGATAAATGTATGTACAATTACACGATAAAGGTACATGTACAGGTACATTGTGTGATGTGTTTTGATGTGTTAATTGTCTAAACTTATATTTATTGTATATGTATATGTATGTACAAGCGCATGTTATAATAACGTGAAATAAACACAAATTAATACAGATAGATAAATTTATCAATATATTTTGATCATTTAAAGTAATCATATACATGTACATATATATATATACACACACACACACAGTGTGATGATATCGTTTAAAAGAAATAAGCATGATTCAATTATCCGGAAAACTCGTTAATCCGGACATATTCACTGGGGACGAATGTGTCCGGATTAACGAGGCTCCACTGTATATTACTTTTAGATTACATCAGAATTACCATAGGTAACCAAATTTTTCAAGAAAGTTGGTAAATTAAGGGGAAATGAAAAATCTGAATACAAAATATTTTCAACAGAGGTGGTGTAGTTACATCCATCTCCAAATCTGTCAGTTGCTGGCTCAAAAATATTTGTGACACAAGTTACATTTTCTAAAAAATCAAGTTTTAATCCCAATTTAATGGAACGTGAAACAATAATATAACTCTTCTTGTTTTCTTGTTATTTGTAAATATCACTGAAATCTTTAAAACAAATGTTTCATATGAGAATATTTGTAAATCTATATATATAAAAATGAATGTTTGTTTGTTTGTGTCGTATGCGTTCCTATACCGTTCATCCGATTGCGATAAAACTTTGGCAAGTTGTTCTGCGCACCCCCGCGAAGGTTTCTGAATTAGCATAATCAATTAAATTGTACAATTAACAAATGTGTGTATTTCATATAGTTTTGCGACATTTACCGTGTCTTCGCTGTGAACTGTAGGCATCTTAGACACGTCACATGATCGAACAGTAAGTGCGTTAAATACGTCACGTGATCGAACATGGTCTGGACTGGCTGAAACTATGATGACATAAATCAACAGCTGTATGAAATTCATAATCAGTAGTAATACCTAATTTTGCGTGTGTTCGGTGTGAACTGTAGGCGCCTTACGTCATGTTTACTTAGTTACATTTGGTTAGCGCCTTGGTTACGTCAAACAATCGTGGTGTGAATTTTTAATAGTCCTTACGAAGCATTACTTTCGCTGTCAAATCAATTATGCCAACTAAACGAAAAGCTATTGGTCGATCTACACCTCAAGCATGAAAGATAAAGGCATCACGAGCTTTAGAAACAGACGAGCAACGGGAAGCAAGATTGGAACCCATTCGAGTTCGCACTGTTCAAACCCGATCATCTAAAACAGACGAGCAACGGGAAGCAAGATTGGAACCCATTCGAGTTCGCACTGCTCAAACCCGATCATCTGAAACAGACGATGAGCAACAGGAAGCAAGATTGGAAACCGTTCGAGTTCGCAATGCTCAAGCCCGATCATCTGAAACAGACGAGCAGCGGGAAGCAAGATTGGAAATCATTCGAGTTCGCACTGCTCAATCCAGACGAACAATGCACACTGATTTAAATCTTAGTGCATTCCATTACAATGCTAGTTATGATTAGTCTTCATCCAAGTGTGGTTATTGAAAAAATGGATAAATTATGCGTGTATTGCAATGCCCTCAAATTTAAGAATGAAACACCAGGAATGTGCTGTGCGGGTGGAAAAGTGAAATTGCCAGAATTACATTCACCACCCGAACCATTATCAACGTTGGTATCAGGTGACACAAGCCAATCAAAACATTTCTTGGCAAACATACGGAAGTACAATTCATGTTTCCAAATGACATCATTCGGTGCAACAAATATCGTGTGCGAGAATTACATGCGAACATTTAAAGTACAAGGACAAATTTATCATCGTGCAGGATCACTACTACCACTGCCGAACGCAGATCACAAATTTCTTCAAATTTATTTCATGGGAAACACTCATGAACAAATCGATCAACGTTGACAATTCAATACGGGCACTAAACGAGAAATAGTCGCTGCATTACAAACTTTATTCAATCAACACAACGAATTAATCTGATTGTTCAGAACTGCCCTTGAGCAAATGCCAACTGATGACTACAAAGTTTTAGTTAGAGCAGACAAAACACCTGTCAGCCAACACGAAAGACAGTATAGTGCACCAACAATTAATGAAGTGGCGATCGTTATAGTTGGCGAAGAATTTAACTCGCGTGATATAATTCTTCATCGCACAAATGGTGATGTTCAGCAAGTCTCAGAAACTCATCGCTCATACGGCGCATTGCAATATCCGATTTTATTTTGGCAGGGAGAGGATGGATATCATTTCAACATCTTAATGAGAAATCCACAAAATAATGAGGAAACGAATAAGAAAGCCAGTGCCATGAATTACTATTCATATCGATTGATGATTCGTGAAAACGCTGAAAATCATATCTTGAAATGTCGACAATTGTTCCATCAATACATTGTCGATATGTATGCGAAAATCGAAACTGAACGACTCCTCTACATTCGATTAAATCAAACCAAGTTGCGTTCCGAAGAGTACATTCATTTACGTGATGCAGTTGTTAATGATGGCAATGTGAATCTCAATGAATTCGGAAAAATGGTCATACTACCGGCCACATTTACAGGGAGTCCACGGCATATGCATGAATACGCAAAAGATGCAATGACACATGTTCGCGCATATGGCCGCCCAGATTTTTTTTATTACCTTCACATGCAATCCTACGTAGGATGAAATACAAGAACTTTTGTTAACTGGACAATCATCATCGGATCGTCATGATATTTCCGCGCGTGTGTTCAAACAAAAATTTAAATCTTTAATAGATTTCATTGTCAAGCATCAGGTTTTTGGACACTGAATGGCAAAAAAGTGGTTTGCCACATGCAATCATTTTGATATGGTTCATCCAAAAAGTCACACCAGATCAAATTGATCAAGTCATCTCAGCAGAAATACCAGATGTCGATATTGATAAAGACTTATTTGAAGTTGCCACCAAAAACATGATCCAAGGTCCATGTGGCTTACTCGACAACAATTCACCATGCACGTCTGATGGGAAATGCACGAAACGATACCCAAGACTCTTACTTGCCGAGACTATCACTGGTAATGACGGATATCCACTCTATCGTCGGCGATCAACTGAAGATGGTGGCAAATCCATAACTTTAAAAGTACGAAACAATGATATCGAAGCCGATAATCATTGGGTTGTACCGTATTGACCGCTACTTTCGAAAACGTACAAAGCACACATCAATGTCGAGTATTGCCATTCGGTGAAATCTATCAAGTACATTTGCAAATATGTTAACAAAGGAAGTGATATGGCAGTTTTTGGAGTGGGAAATGCAAATGCATCCATCGATGAAATCTACCAATATCAAATGGGATGCTACATTAGTAGCAATGAAGCAGTATGGCGCATTTTCTCATGTCCAATCCATGAATGACACCCAACAGTTGTTCATTTGGCAGTGCACCTTGAAAATGGACAGCACGTGTACTTCACAACAGAAAATGCACAAGCAAGAGCATTGTCACCACCGCCAACAATGTTAACTTCATTTTTCTCATTGTGCGGGAATGATACGTTTGCAAAGACGTTACTTTACTCTGAAGTGCCAACATACTACACATGGAATGCATCAGGGAAAATGTTTCGTCGCAAACAAGGTCAAGCAGTTGAAGAACATCCCAATTTATATTCGACCGGCACATTAGGCCGTCTATACACTGTTCACCTAAACAATGCAGAATGCTTTTACTTGAGATTACTGTTAATTAACTTGCGTGGACCGACATCCTTCCAAGAACTAAGAACAGTAAACGGTCAAGTATGATACTTATCGTGAAGCTTGCCAAGAATTAAATCTTTTGGAAAACGATGCACATTGGGACACTTCACTCGCTGATGCATCAAATACTGCTCAACCACAGCAAATACGCACGTTATTTGCAATCATATTGACAACCTGCTTCCCATCCAATCCAAAAGATCTTTGGGAAAAATACAAAGACTACATGAGTGAAGACATCTTACATCGTTTGTGTGCAACAAATAAAAATCCGGACCTTCAATTCACACCAAACGTGTATAATGAGGCATTGGTTTCGATTGAGGAGATATGTTTGGCAATCGCTAACAAAGCATTGGTACAGTTGGGAATGGCTGCTCCAAAACGATCTGCAAACGACCTTTTCGATCGTGATTTGCAACGAGAAACACACTTTGATGTCGATGAATTGGGTACATTTGTTCAAACAAATCTTCCAAAATTGGTTCCAGAATAACGCATAGCATATGATAGAATTATGCATGCAATTACAAGCCAAAGCGGTGGATTGTATTTCCTAGATGCGCCCGGAGGCACAGAAAAAACTTTTCTCATTTCACTTATTTTGGCAACTATACGATCACAACACAATATTGCACTGGCAATGGCATCATCTGGAATTGCAGCAACTCTTTTGGATGGTGGTCGAACAGCGCACTCAGCACTGAAATTGGCGTTGAATATGCAAATCACCGACACACCAACATGCAATATCAACAAAAATTCTGGAATGGGTAAAGTACTCCAATCATGTCAACTCATTATATGGGACGAATGTACTATGGCGCACAAAAAGGCTTTGGAAGCGCTTCACTGTACACTAAAAGATTTGAGAGGAAATGAACAGCTCTTCGGTGGCGTACTTATTTTATTGTCTGGTAATTTTCGACAAACTCTACCAGTTATACCACGTTCAACAGCTGCTGATGAATTAAATACGTCTCAAATCATCAGTTTTATGGCGACATGTGCAGAAATTGACTTTGAAGACCAATATGTGTGTAGAAAATACGATGCATCCGCTGAACATTTCGCATAACAATTGTTGGATATTGGGAATGGGACCACAGAAGAATTGATTCACAAAGTTTTCCCAAATATCGCACAGAATTACAAAAATCATCAGTGGGGCTCAGTGAACGTGCTATATTAGCAGCCAAAAACAACGATGTTAATGCCATCAACTTCAGCATTCAAAAACAAATATCAGGAAAAGCAACAACGTATAAGTCCATCAATACTGTAATGAATCAAGGCGAAGTTGTCAATTATCCAAATGAATTCTTAAATTTACTTGATTTGCCAGGCATACCGTTGCACGTTTTAATATTGAAAATTGGCGTACCTATCATTCTTCTCCGAAACATAAATCCACCAAGACTTTGCAACGGTACCAGGCTTTCAGTGAAAATGTTAATGAACAATATCATCGAAGCTACAATTTTAAATGGAAAATTTAAAGGAGAAGATGTACTGTTGCCACGCATCACAACGATTCCGACAGATATGCCATTCGAATTCAAACGTTTGCAGTTTCCGGTGCGATTCGCGTTTGCAATTACCATAAACAAAGCACAGGGACAATCGCTACAAGTGTGTGGACTAAATTTGGAAAATCCATGCTTCTCACATGGACAGCTGTATGTGGCCTGCTCACGTGTTGGAAAACCTTCTGATTTATTCATATACGCACCAGACAGAAAAACAAAAAATATTGTGTATCCAAAAGCACTTCAATAAACAGAATAGGCTATTTGACAGTATGAAAAAAAATGTATGTTTCTTTGTTTCTTTCTTTGTGTCGTATGCGTTCCTATACCATTCATCCGACTGCGATAAAACTTTGGTGAGTATCAACAGCTGTATAAAATTCATAATTGGTAGCGATACCTAAAATTGCGTGTGTTCAGTGTGAACTGTAGGCGCCTTAGATACGTCACATGATCAAATACGGTCTGGATTGGCTGAAACTATGATGACGTAAATCAACAGCTGTATGAAATTCATAATCGGTAGCGATACCTAAAACGCCTTCAGTAAGGTAACCACCTATTGTTGGCTCGATAAATACCACTAAATAATCTGAAATGGTTTCCAGAAACCAGTCAAATAGTCTATTAAAACACAAAACTTTCTTTCTTTCAGTGGCACTGCAACGCATGCCAGGATTAAAACAAAAACACTTTCTTTCTTTAAGTGGCATTGCAACGCATGCCGGGTACTTGCTAGTTCCTAATATTTTGTTTGAAGTTGTTACTTTATGGAATATGAAAACATGATAAATGGACAAATTTTAACCATGCTGATGCCAGTTTTATTAATTATCTAGTTGTAATTGAGTTATGCTAATTATTATTAATAATAATAATAATGAGGACTTTGTATAGCGCCTAATCTTTAAAAGCTCTAAGCGCTTTACACCATCAATAATGATATGACTACACTACAGAACAACAATTGACAAAAACAATGAAATTGGAAAACATAAAAACATGCTGATACAAAAAGATACAAAACATGATTAGGTCGCTAAGTTTGTCCCTGAAGTCGAAACAGGTGAGTCTTGAGAGCACTCTTAAAAGGGACCACTGTCTTTGTGTCTAATTTCAATGGGCAATTCGTTCCACGTCACCGGGCCCTGGTATACAAACGAACGTTGTCCATATGACTTTGTTTTTACCTTGGGAACAATGAGTATACAATTATCAGAAGAAGAGCGTAAGGATCTAGCTGGTGTATACACATGGGTGAGGCTGGATAGGTATGTTGGACTGGAGTCTGTCATTTGAAATATAGCACAGAGAAAAAAAATTGTGTTTGATTCTGTATCGAATTGATAGCCAGTGTAGGGTACAGAGCAGTGGTGAGGTGTGCTCTGATTGAGGTACTCTAAAGATGATCCGTGCAGCTGTGTTTTGAACTTTTTGAAGTTTCTGGAGTAAATATTGTGATGAACCAGACAGAATTGAGTTACAATAGTCCAGTCTTGAAAGTACTAATGAACACACGTGTTTTTTGTGGCATCAACAGAAAGATATTTACGAATGTAACTGATGCGTCTCATTCAAGATATGCAGTCCTGCAGATGTTCATGACATGTTGGTGCAATGTGAGAGTACTGTCTAGAGTAACACCTAGATTCTGTACTGACTGTGAGAATTTAATGTTGGTGTTGCTGATATTTATTGTCTGAGGTAAAAGATGTGAATGAGAAAGTAGGTATAATCAGATCATATTACATGATCAAGATAATTAAAGAAATCAAAGAAATTTCTAATTTGTCCATACTATTATGTGAGATAAGTAAATGACTGCAATTATGCAAGAAGCAATATTTTAAATGGATAACCCAGTTATCATCCAATTGATATTTAATTTATTATAGGATACAAAATCACTGATCCACAACTATTTTGATATAAAAAAAAAATAGTTTGATTGCAGCAATCTGGGGCAAATGAAGTAATTTACCAAGGATAACCAGGGATGTTCAAAAATGTTCATCCCCATATTTAAATGAATTACCAAGAATAGTGAGCACCAGGAATATTTTCTGAAAGGTAAGTTGCATCAATATGTACCAACATTTTCATGGCTGTCTTAATGTCAAATTTATACTTGCACATGAAGCGCACAGAGTTTACTAAATGGACAGATAGGAAGCAGGCAAGTTTATTATATCTATTGAAAAATAACTCACTTGTCTGACAGGCATCATCAAATTTTGTCATAAATGCCAAGTTCTTATGATAATACTTCTCTCAGTGATGACACTTGTTTACACTGGTAAATGCCAATTCATACAAACAGCAACATTTGTAAAAACTCCTATCATGAAATGTTGGTCAAGAGAACTAGAAAACACATCCATTTGTATGGGTGAGAATTAAAATTTATTTAAGAGACATCTAAGTAAGCGAATTCCGCCTAAATCAACATGACTTTAATTTGGATGCTTGTTTCGACGACATTCAACATCGGAACAGAAGTTCGTTATTTGGGCAGTAAGACGTAGCACCAAACAGCATAAATAACAATTAACATGTAATATGATCTGATTATACCTTCCATTTGTTGGTACCCCCCTACCCATTCGCTATTGATAGTTATAGGACTGTCAGGGGGCATAACCGCTTCTGGCTTTCCGTTTTCTGTGGCTGTTTCGGTTCCAGAACAGTGGTCTGCTTTTACAGCATATTTTGAGATAAATTTAGAATTTTTTAATGTAAAAGCATTGGAACCCAACAGAATAAATATCCAGGTACATGTTTATAGTTTTAAGCGCCTGGAGGAAGCAAAAGTTGGTATTTTTGCGAAGCATAGAAAATTTTCAAAGTTTTTTTCCAAACATTAGAAGGAGGTAATAGTTATAATCACAGTAGGTCTCAAGCTGCCAACAATTTTGAACATAGCCATGTATATTTCATATTTCTGAGCAACTTCCATTTACCATATGCAGCCTCAATTCAGGAGTCCTAAAAATTTGATTTCATTCAGATAAGCAAAATAGTGCTTGTTTTTCTACTCTTTAAATGTATGTATTCAATTTATTCACATAAATGGTGCCATGGCAAGATTATATTTTTATGAATTTCATCCTAGAAAGCTCTATTCAAAATGGACATACATCACAATTAATTTTACTACATGTTCTCTACATTTATTTTTCAGTACCGACTTTTCCACTGTGTGACAATCAATAGAAATCATATGTTCATCTAAAATACCTCCAAAGATGACTTCACTGAGAAGTTCTTGTGAAAGGTTCACCGGCACCTTTTTGAGAGGCTGCACTGTAAACAGAGCAGCATGTAAACAGAACACAGATTTCGCTTCCTGATCTTCACTAAGGCCGTATTACTCAATGTGCGTTGTCACCAAAATACACACTGGCAACCAGTATCTGAGCTCATATTCTCAAGAATAAACAATTACCTTTAAATCCCTGCCAAAAATGCATAAATATAACTCTTCTATCACTACCAAAATGAGAGCAAAAAATGTTCTAAAATAGGTACTGAACTGGAAATACTAATTGTGATGCGAGTACAAATGATGGTCATAGGAAAAGACCCACCGAGTTATATCCCCCTTATTATGACCCCTTTACATATAATTATCATTTCTGAAGTTTAATATTTATTAAGCATTGGCTATATTCTGTTGAAATAGTTTATACAAACATGAAACAGTTGTAATGAAGGTCTAACAGTCGTGTTAGATTTCATGAAATAAATATGGGTCAGGAAAAGAATCCACATATTCCTTAGCAGGCTGACAATACATTAGTCCTACACGTAAGATCTGACGCTGATATTTATGTTTGGGGCGTCAGGGTCTTACTGCCTAACGAACAGCGCTGTGTAGTGTGTTTTGAACTTTACTGACAGGAGAATAAGAGGTGAAATTTTCATGATTATAACATACTTGGCAATAAATATCAACAGTCATCCACATATTTACGAGTTATTGATATACTTACTTAGTTGTCTTAATTGTAATCTACTCAAAATCTGACACTAGCAAATGAACGCATTTTTATGTTCCTTTGACACACATTTCAATTGGTTGCAATGCGATGGTGGCTGAGGAATACCGAAGTAGGTTTCAACAAGGTCGTTTTATTTTAACCAAACGAAAGTATCAAGTATTTGAACAGCAAGCAACATTTTGTTTCGTTCAAGAAACATTTTCCGATTGAAACCTACCTGAACATACTTCGGCATACCTCGACTACTGTCACATTTCAACTAGGGTTGTTAAACGAAAATCGGAAATCCGATTATCGGTTTTAAAAACGATTATCGGTTTTCATTTTTACAAAACGACAATCGATTACAATATTTTTTACCATTTTTGTCCTGAAAATGTTTTTAAAAAAATGCCAGAAAAAAAATGCATTTGTGCATTTGTTTAGTGTTTACATTTTAATACAATATGGTCAGCAGATAAGAAGGCGTGTTTGTTTAAAATTTGTGAGCGCTCCAAGCAGCGTGTTTGTAGATGAATACATTTATTGTTGAAGGATGTCAATAGTTAGTCCTTTGATGTCCGAAATTGACAACAATAGACTGTTAATAGCTACTGTCTCTGTTGTTGAGGACTGGTCTCTGTTGGTTGTCTTTTCAAGTTTACAAATATGGCTGGTTGTATAAATAAATCTGATGTATGGGAAAACTTTGAAAAAATTTCATCAAGCATGGCTCGCTATAAACTATGTTCACAACAAATAAGTCGGAGCAATGGTACTACTACTGGATTGCATGCACATTTGTGTAGCAAACATTCCGGAATTTCGGCTCCTTCAAATGTTCAGCCACGATTAACATTAATTGGAACACAAAGAAACTGTCCTGATAGTCATCAAGAAAAAGTTACTGCTGTTGTAGCTAAGTTTGTCGCTGAAAACATGCTACCAATTTCGATTGTTGAATCCTTGATTTAATGGCTTTGGTGGAGCCACAATATCATCCTCCATGCCTTCAGACGATGCGCGTTTATACGTTATGGTATGTAATGAATATCTTTTATTCACAAGAGGCATTCACTAATTTGCATTATAAGAATATATTTCTTGTAATTTCAATGTAGGACAAAAAACGATAATCAGTTTAAAATCGGATTTCTACAAACGATAATCGGTTTTGGAAAAAAAAAACGATATTAACATCCCTAATTTCAACAAATTCAAATGTATGCCAACTGAACAAGAAAATGCGTCAGTTTGCAAGTGTCAGATATTGATTCCACCAGGATAAAAACAGCACAGTAAGTATATTAATTAAACAAATTAGTAGAAGAGTGTCGATATAAGTTAACAAGTATGTGCGATATTCCTGAAACTTTTACTACTCGTTTCGATGTCGATAACATCGGAACAAACTATACAAGGTCGTTATTCTGATCATAAGGCATAGCACTCAAACAAAATCAACATGTGCTATGTCTTACATGTAGGACCAACAATACATGCAACTTGGTAAAGCTTTCATTGTTTGTCCTAATTAAAACTGAAGCTAAAATGTTTGCAGGCACTTTCAAGAGTTATAGACTTTGTTAATTTTCATGAAATTAAGTGGAACCATGTTTTTATGAAAATTGACTAAAGTGCATTTTGAGAACTGCCCACCCTCCACTATTTCATGTCCTGAAATCACGCCAATCTGCATCAGAGACAGTTTAGACTTAATTTTTATCATTCTTGGATGTATCTCATTAAAAAAATTAGCTGATTTACTTGCAAAATCTGGTATTTCAATTTTCATGTGATATATCTACTATCGAGTCTTAAAATGTAGGACTAAACACGTGTCGTTTCCTCACCATAGTTTTTATTATTTGTCGTTCTGTCGGACGTTTTGTTTTTGGTTGTATGCATAGATGTGATGCCAATGATAATCACAAGAGTCAAAAGAGCCACCACAAGTCCGGCTATTAAGAAAAACAGAGTTTGGCGATTACGTATTCGAAGGCACGCAAGTTTGAAAACTGTGCGGTCTTGGCGTCTGGGATAAATGACGTGGTCCTGGTAAACACCAGTTGAATACGCATCCATTTCTGGTTCATATTCATTGTCAGAGTGGCTCGCGAACTTGACGCTGTCTGGAAACGAAACCCTATCGTATTTTGTTGACATTTTTTTGAAGACTAAATGTTCACAAGAAAAGTTCTATATCCGTTTGAGTCACCTGTCCTTGCAAGTATAACGCATATTGTGTACGAAAATACACAACGAACTAGAGTGAACCGGAGAGAACATTTTCACAGCGAAACAAATTATACAGTATATTTTCAGGCATATGTTACAAGCAAGTAAAAAAAAAATAAGTAATATGCGCTTTGATCTATATGGAGATTATGATACATTAGCGTATTTTTAAAAAAAATAATCTTAGCAATATATAGTGTTCAAACATTAAATTAGCGACCAGTATTGGAGACAAGACACCGGGACGGTTTATTTAAAAAGAACAATAATGATAAAAGGATGAAAAGAAATAATTTCTATCTGACTAGCAATAATCCAACTGTTCGAGCTTTCATATAAATGTTGCTAATGTCACAAGGGCCGACATGGAGGGGGGGGGGGGGGGGGGGCAACCAGTGCAATTTTACTAGCGGTGTGTTATTTGATTCGTGGCTTTTCAAGACAAATCAGTACTGGAAATTTAAAAAAAAATTATACAGCTTATGCCTACGTGTCCTGTCGTGGGGGGGGGGGGTCTTTAGTTTTATAATTGTAATGGAAACGAGTATCAGGGCCTGACCTGCTATAGGGGCCCAGGGGGCCCGCCCCGCCCCCCTTTTAAAAAAAAAAAACAAAAAAAACCTATTCACTGCTTTTGATAAAAGATGCAAAGGGGGTTCCGAATTTTTAATTTTTTTTTATTTATTTTTTTAAATATTTTTTTTAGGGTTTTTATAACATTGCAGTTTATAGTCACTTTTGTTAGATCCCTTTTTCAAGGTTCAGATAGCACCAGATTGCATCATTTTGGATCCTTGAAAAAAAAAATTCCGGGGGGGGACGCATGCCCCCGGACCCCCCCCCTCCCCGCCCCAGAAGGCTCGGCGCTTCGCGCCTTCGCTTAACCTAATAACATGTTTGGACCCCCCCCCCCCCCCCGAAAAACTTAGGTCCGGCCCTGAGTATCCATCTCATTCCACGTGAAGCCTGCGCATGATCCAGTCTTGTTTAATTATTTGTATTTTTGATCAGTATATATTATTGATAATGTTTAAAACTAGAACAAGTTAAAAACATTAACTCACACACGCCCGCGTGTGTTTGTTTGTTGTTGAAGGAGAGCTTCATTCCGGGTTATTCCTATATAAAAGTTGCTTTCCGGATTGTTCTGGTAATTCCGCCTAACGTATTTGGAATCTAATCACAATTAGTACTTGCAGTTCATTAAAGTTTCTAGTTTTAAAACAATTTTTCCTCTCTCATTCAGTTGGTAATAGAGAAGTTAGATTACGCATTTTGGGTAGGGATTTATAGGAAATTGTTTATTCTTGAGATTATGAGCTCACATAGTGGTTGTCTGTGTGTATTTAGGCGACAGTGCACATGGAGTAATACGGCCATAGTGATGACCCGGAAGTGAAATATGTGTTATGTTTACATGCTGCTCTGTTTACAGATATCACGGTACTAATTGCTTTTCCATAGAACTCAATTTATTTGGAAATAAATATACTTTCTATCCTACGTAAGCATGCATGTCACACACTATCACAGATAACAATCTTGAATTGTCAATTTGACAAGGACAAAGCAAGGTATTCCATTGCATTTAAGAGATATAGGTTGGGTCGGCATGACGTCACGAGCTTAGCGACCTACTTTCCGCCATATTGCGGAGGTGAAAACAATCGCTTAGTAACAGTATGGTAGCGTTAGTTATGTTCGATATTACAAACCGTTTTAGTTTACCTATATTTTGTTTCTTATTTGTTTTCTGTTAAGAAATGTTACATGGTCTTCTGTACTTGCAGGATTTAAAACCATATGTGTGTGTTTGTCGAATATTTTTTTAGACATAATATATTTTAGGTTGATAAGGTAGGAAATGATACCACCATATAGTGCAGACTACATTCATCATCTGTCCGCTTGTCAATACTCCTTCACCCCAACAAGTGCAACAAAACTACACAGTCTGATTTATAATGTATATGGTAGAGTACAGTACATGGTCAACATCGTTGACCAGATTCTATTACTTTGATAAGATGTTAACCGTCAAGGTCCTCATTATAAATTCGTAGAATACTACGAGTTAGGAGGCCATATCTTTAAAGAAAAGCTGTCAGTTCTTTCGGTAAATGTTATATTTCAAAGACTGTATACATAGTTACGAAAATGATATTTGATGTCGGCTTTGTTTTACCAAGAGAAAAAAGGTGTTCTTTTGTGGGATTTGTTTGGGTATTTCTCCTTTTGCTTGTTTGGGAATTTTAATGACAATCGACTTAGAAGAAAAAAAAGAGAAACATATTATCCGTATCCAGAATTCACTAAACTTTACCATCAACCTCTCATTTTGCTAGGCCTACCCCTAGTCCTCCGCTAGAAAAGGGGGGTAAACCCACTCAAGTACCCAAATGTTAACGCTTGCGTTCATGGTGAAATGCTTTACGAATGACCATGTAAATATTCCCATATTTCCTGTCTTTACACATAAAAAGAAATACTTCTGTATTTTTGTTACCTTTACAAAAACATGTAAAACGTACAAAGGAAAATGCAAAGAAGGACGGCAATTTTTTTCTTCTCATTTCAATACAAAATGAATGTAGATTATTTTTTAAACTCGACTCCATCACCTTAGATTCTCCAAACTTTCAAGAATCTGCTTTTCGACCCTGACAAACTTGCCAAATCAGTTCAGTTTTCAGCTTGCCTGTAGACTAGAATTTAACATGCACCAAAATACTTCTGTATACAATTTGAATTAGCATATTATGTTGTTAAACTTTCATGGCAATAATTAGAGAATCCCCTTTTCTTGCTTCAGCGAAAATTGCGGGTCCAATGCTATCTTTTACAAAATGTCTAGCACTAAAAAAAACTTTAAAGTTTTGCGTGCTATTTATTTTTTAAAGTAGTTGGTTTGTTGGTTCGTCGGATAGATGGATAGACGGACAGACATACAGACAACCATAGACAGACATACAGATAGATAGATAGATAGATAGATAGATAGATAGATAGATAGATAGATAGATAGATAGATAGATAGATAATAACTCACTTGATCATGTGTTTGGCAAGAAATCTTTAATTCTAATCATTAATAAATGCTGATACTACTATATCTTGCCAGTGTTTCGACCTTCAGTGAGAATAAATTAATGTAGATTATATCTGAATATACAGTAGGTTTGTGAAATGAACTGATTGTCATTTAATACGCTATCATTGCTTAATTTATCATTCCAATACCATCCACGTCTAAAAGTAGTCAACATATGACTGTTTCAAAAAGACAGTTTTCGGTTTTTAAATTTCCGTTTTTATGTGTATGTGAATTTAATTAAAACCTGCTAATTACTGCAGTATCCTGGTCGTTCTCATGTTTAAAGAGATTAAAGAAATGATACACAATCAGAGTAGTCAATCATTTAAAAGAACAATTCAGGGTGGGCACATATAGTTGGCTCGTATAACATATATTTAGCTTGGAGTTTGCATTATAATGGCAAATATGAACGATAGAGTGTCCAGGATATAAGCTTGGTTTGGTACGATTTATAATCTGCGGAATATTTAAAGACGTCAAAGCTGAGCAGTTATAGGTAGAATGTGTAGCTTATTTATTTTAAACTTATAATATACACTTGTATATTTATGTAGTTATTGGCGAGAGAGAAAAGACGTATTTGGTAATTTAGGAAGAGTTTTTAATTATTTAAATTTTTCTTTTGCATATGATGGTTTGTGCAAACACTAACACTGCAAATCTTAGGCATATCTTAAAATGTGTAAATGTTCCCCACACGGCACACGTTACTCAAGTAACTAGAACAATGGCGGTTGTTTTCACCTCGGCGGTCATAACCATGCACTGAAAATGCCCGGATGTGAGAAAGTGCCCGGATTCCCGACCCAACCTATAACTAGACGGGTAAGAATGATCACAGGAGTCTGACGTTTTATCAATAAAGTACGGCAAAATGTCTGACAACATGAATTACCCTTATCAATAATATATATATATATATATATAAACACAAGGAATGCAAGCGTGACCACAACCCTTTGCTCGATTCGACTTTTTCTCATGAGTCTTTTATTGCTTCAAAATCGCAAGAAGACTGAAAAACTACACATATGCAGGGTAGAAACTGGTAGAATGGGCTACTTCCATCAGATAAATGTTTCCAGCTAGGGAGTGTGACCGTACTGGTGAAAATAAAGGTTAATTCGGTGATTGGATTCAGGACATGGTCATTTAAGAGTTATGCATTGGTAGGTAACTGTCTTTTGAATGCATATGTGTAGTTTTTCAGTCTTGTTGCGATTCTGAAGCGATAAAACTCATGAGAAAAAGTTGAATTGAGCAAAGGATTGAGGTCACGCTTGCATTCCTTTTTGTTTATATATATATATATATATATATATATATATATATATATATATTATTGATAAGGGTAATTAATGTTGTCAGACATTTTGCCATACTTTATTGATAAAATGTCAGACTCCTATGACTTAGTCAACAGGACACAAATCGTATCTGCAAATGGAATAAACTCCAGCCCAGTTGATATATGTTGTGGTGTTCTACAGGTGTCTGTTCTTGGACCTGTTCCCTTCATTCTATACACTCAGTCACTCTCAAGTGTCATAGACAATCACCCAGTGTCTCACCAATTGTATGCTGATGACACGCAGATATACAAGTCTAGCCACCCAGCTGAAGTTGATGCTACCATCCATGTAGTCTGAGTTTCCTCTGACCATTGCCACCCCATTTTTTATATTTGGACATTCATGTTGAGTTGTAGGGTCAGAGCACATTCCCTATCAAAAAGTTGGAATTCACCGACACCAGATGGTGTCGGCATGGGGTAGCCACGTACTTGCCAGCCCAGCAAACCTAAACGATCTTTCATCGAGATATACATGCATGAAATCGATAGGAATATGATTTATTTTCTAAAAAATCGTGAGCATAGCATTCGTTCGGTCTTTAATCTGCTGATAGACGAGACGAAAGTACATCATTGCTGAAATTTGACCTGGATCTGGCCATGTTTGTTAACGCTGGTAATTCAACATGCCACCAAAGCAAGCCGTGGGTAGCAAGGGTGCTAAAAAAAATGCTGCGACCAAAGCCATGGCCCAGTGAACTGGGGACAAGAAGAAAAGGAGGAGGGTATCCTATGGAATCTACATTTATAAAGTCTTGAAACAGGTTCACCCCAACACCAGTATCTCTAGCAAGGCTATGTCCATCATTAACAGCTTTGTGAATGATATTTTCGAGAGAATTGCTGCTGAAACATCCAGACTTGCCCATTACAACAAGTGTTCCACAGTCACCAGCAGAGAAATTCAGACAGCTGTCCGTCTTCTCTTGCCCGGTGAACTTGCCAAGCACGCCATAAGCGAAGGCACCAAGGCTGTTACCAAATAGCAAGTAAACCTCTACTTTACCACCAAATACATGGTGATTTGAAGAGAAGGATGCTAAAAAAAAAGCTGCGACCAAAGCCATGGCCCAGTGAACTGGGGACAAGAAGAAAAGGAGGAGAGTATCCTATGGGATCTACATTTATAAAGTCTTGAAACAGGTTCACCCAACACCAGTATCTCTAGCAAGGCTATGTCCATCATTAACAGCTTTGTGAATGATATTTTCGAGAGAATTGCTGCTGAAACATCCAGACTTGCCCATTACAACAAGTGTTCCACAGTCACCAGCAGAGAAATTCAGACAGCTGTCCGTCTTCTCTTGCCCGGTGAACTTGCCAAGCACGCCATAAGCGAAGGCACCAAGGCTGTTACCAAATAGCAAGTAAACCTCTACTTTACCACCAAATACATGGTGATTTGAAGAGATGATGTGCATATTTTAATATTTAACAAAAATCTAAATTGTTTCAAAAGTTGTAATTTTTTATTATCTGCATGGTAAAAATTGGATTGGTGAAAATGTTCTCTCTTTTTGAGGTAAAAACTCCTGACCAAATACTGGAAGTCTCCTGATGTGTTCTGACCTGACCTTGGTGACTGCTAAAAACCTGATAGCACTTTGGAAGATCTTTCATAGATGTTTTACAATTCCAAACACAAGCAAAACCCAAGAAAATGTGGTATAAATTATTTATTGCATTAAAGAATGGCATGAATTTGTTATTACATCCTACTATAGTATGGTATAATTAGTTACAACTTTTCTCCATTCTAACATAGAATGGTTATAGATCACAGGTATGATGCATAATTTAACACTGAAAAAGAAACAACAACTGCCTACTTTATAAGCATGATGATTGGTATCTATTAACTGTATCACTTACAACAAATAAACATGTACATGTATATATAAAAACTGTACATATTGTACATATTATATACACTTACAAATTTCTTATAATCCAAGTCAAATGTGACACTCTTTTGCTATGCTATTATTTCAGTTCAGCGAAATGGTTGAGTTTTTAACAGATAGATGATTCCTGGAAATGGTATTTGTATTAGTTTGGATCAATCATTATTAGTTGACCTACATAGCAATATATATATATAAATTTTATTCACTTACATATTATGAAGTGTTCCAGTTATTTATATTCTGAGTGGCACTACACCCAACCCCTTTATTTTCTCAGATGCAGTTCAAAATTCTGTTCTATAAATCTTTCAGTATTTGTTAAGTGTAGACTACCAGGAAAACAAATCAGCTGTTTATTTTCTTGATTCTCTTGTGAATAAGACATAGACCAGTATGTAAGTCATGTGACAAATATGACTTTAAATGTTGTTAGACATCCAACTGTGGCCAATGTTTAATGAGCATCCCAACATGCTGGTAACCTAACATAACATCATTTATAGCATGTTCACTTTATTGAGATCTGGACCACTCACCCCGGTAGCCAAGTGGTTAGAGCATGTGCCTCAGATGTGGGAGGTTGTGGGTTTGACCCTGGCAGAGTCTACCAAAAATGTTACTAACAGCTGCTTTGCTTGGTGCTCAGTATTACGAGGATAGTGTTTGGACTGGTCATCCTGGTATCAAGATAATGTGACTGGGTGGGATATCATACTGCATGTCTGTGGCATGATGCCCCAGTGCTAGACACCACTATAAACTGCCATAATGCAGACATCATAGCAATATGACTGATTTTTTTTTTTTTAAAGCTATGTAAAAAAAATCCAAATCACACACACACACACACACACACACACACACACACACACACACACTATAGATTTGATTGTTAGTCTGTGATGTAAAATTGACCAATAACTTATACACACAACTTTACGAAAATAAATAAGATTTCAGACAAGCTGGATGCTGAGAAAAATCACTGTAAACTGACAATCTAAGAACACTGTCAGAAAAAAAGAGAGAGAATGAGAGAGATAATGAAGTGTCACACAGCTCTTAATTCTTATCTACAAAAATAATATAGATACAAAATAATATTTTATAGATAAGTAATTAAAACCTATGAGGAAAAAAAAATAATAAAGAAGTACATGCTACACCATGCTTTGACTTTCCTTAAAAATAAAATTTGATAAAAGTTTTTGTCTTTAATATCTGTATACATGGTTTTAACATTAAACAATTTATCAAGGTAAATAAAATTTTTGAAAAAACAATAGTTTGTAGAAAATCCATTCCGCTTTTTATTAAATTTAAATCTAGGTTGATATATGATATAGGAACAAATGCAAATAATTTAAAAATATTGGAGGGAACGGGTAGTTCAGGTTATATAAGTTAATACCTTGAACAATGCCATCAATCTGAATAAAACTTTCGAAAAACTGTCATCAATAGAAAATTATTTAGCACTGACATGATGCCAAATATAACTTGATTTAACTGAACATGATGAAATGCATAAATTAGAACAATTTATAAGCACTCAACAAATATGACGTAAAAGTGATTCTGGTTATTTCAAGGAATTGTTTGTGCATGTTTAAACTTTTGTTATACCCTTAAAATGAACCGCTCTGGTGGACTAGTGATTAGAGTGTCCATCTTAGAAGCGGGAGGTCGTGATCAGGATTTTTAATGTACTTTTAACAATTTTTTAGTCATATCGCTACAATGTCTGCAATCAGGCAGTTTATTGTGTTGTCTAGCACTGGGACATCACGCTGCATACATGTAGCATGATGTCCCACCCAATCACATTATCCTGACACCAGGCCGACCAGTCTTAACACTAACCTCGTAATGCTAGTGCTAAGCGAGGCAGTTGTTAGTACCATTTTTGTAAGTCAATGGTATGACTCCGCTGGGGATCAAACCCATGACCTCCTGATTCTGTGGCAGTGCTCTAACCACATGGCCACCGGAGCGGTTTACGACAGTTTCTACTGTATGAAATGTGCAAACTGAAGCACAACTTGTTTCACAAGAATTCATTCACCTTTTTAGTGGATGACTGTTTTCACAAGAATTCATTCACTTTAGTGGTGGACTGTTTTCACAAGATTTCATTCTCTTTGGTGGTTGGCTGTTTTCACAAGAATTCATTCACTTTGGTGGTAGACTGTTTTCACAAGAATTCATTCACTTTGGTGGTGGACTGTTTTCACAAGAATTCATTCACTTTGATGGTGGACTGTTTTCACAAGAATTCATTCACCTTTTTAGAAGATGACTGTTTTCACAAGAATTCATTCACTTTAGTAGTGGACTGTTTTCACAAGAATTTATTCACTTTAGATGGTATGAATATCCTAGAAAAAATACAGTTGGACATTGACAACTCAAAGTGCCATGGACCATAATTATTTTCTTGGGAATTTTCAGGGTTGCAGGCACAAAACTGTTTTATGCAATTATTATGCCAGTCATATATAAGTGATGCAGGCATGAGACTTTTATGTGATAATTATGCCAGTCATATCACAGTGATGCAGGCATGAGACTTTTATGTGATAATTATGCCAGTCATATCAGTGATGCAGGCATGAGTTTTATGTGATAACTATGACAGTCATCTGAGTGATACAGAGTATTTTTGTAATTATATCTGAGATATCAAAATTTTACTGTAGTTGGTGACACAAGTATCTAGCAGTGGTCAGAACTGCAAACTTTTGAATTTCTGATTTGATTATCTTTTAGCAATTTAAGGACAACATCATTATAAAAAGGAACAATAGACCATTAACTATTCAAAAGAATTCAGGGCACACTGTAATACTTTCTGATATTTACCACTGTTGAGCTTCAGATTATTCTCCAGTCCACCTTTTAATAAGATAGCAAAGATTCCACCCAACCCACACAACAACCAATTGCATTTTGAAACTTGCAATCATTCTGTCATTCCATGGAATTCATCCATTTTAGGTAAAATCAATAAAGGATGTTTCCTTAGACTGTGACTTTGATTCTGCTTGTCTGAAGACTGTTGATGTGTCCACTTGTTCAATGGATTGCAGAAGGGATTCCTCGGCTGGTGTTATAGTAACAGTGCCCTCAGTAGGATATAAAATTATGGGTACTGTTTCTGGATTTGAAGAGACTGAATCTGTATCACCTGTTTCTGTGTAATCCTGGATTATATCACCTAATGAAATGTTGTTTAGTCCCATCGCTTGAACATCCCTATTTACACGTACCAATGGGGTAGGCACAAGCTGAACTGGTTGGCCTTGCATGTTACTAATAATGGGAACTGTGCCACTATTACTCAGAGCAGACAACCCTTCCACAGCTTCTACATCTTCCTGAGGTAATAGTATAGGCTGTGTAATAAGTTGTGAAGTTTGTTTTCCAGATGGAGTATTTCTTATAATGTTTGTAAGAAGATAGTGTTGCACAGTGACTGTTTCCCCTTTTTCTTCCTTAATATACATTTGTCCCTCTGTAATGTTGGCCATCTGCAGTGGAAGTAAAGATTGAGCAGTCATAACATTGTCACTGATTGTATTTCCATCTGCTATACTGTTAGGTGCTGGCATAATTGAGATAACTGATTTAACTGCATTCATTTCCTCTGGAACGACAGTAACACCTGAAGAAAGAAAAGACAATAGTAACCATGCCTGTAATAAAAATATTGTTATCATTATTACTCTTATTGAATTAACATCCACTTGTACACTTAAACAAGAGTCCATCAAAGAGACATGTTATAAGGTCCTCAAAATGTATAGGAATCCACAATAAGTTAATTTCTTTTCTCCTTTATTAGTTCATGTGATGGATATATAAGGTGCATGCAGCTTTTAACTGTCTTATGTTATATCACAACCCATTGTAAATGTCATTTCTGCTCAATAAGTTTTTAAGAGCTTCATAGATTCAAAGCAAATATCAATCTACTTATCAGTTGGAGTTTCCCAATCTAAATGAAAGTTTGCTACTTCCTATTGTCCGGTTTGAGGGTATTATCAACTAATTCTACAAAAAAGCAAATTTTTTAGTAAATTATGTTTCTCCGAGAATACTTACCTGATCACATTACTTTAGGGATATAAGCCTGCTACCTCGCGAATCCAGCCCTACCAAAAGACGAAAATTCGTCTTTTCTGTCTATGTCATATAGACAAAGGGCAATAACTCTTGCCCCTTACCTCCCCTTGCCACCCACTAGGTGTCGCCAGTTTTTAAGCTGAGCGGTATATAATATACGAGGATGCTCGCATGGTGGGGTGGTTGGGAGGGTTTCTTAGTAATGAGATCGAGTAAGTATTCTCGGAGAAACATAATTTACTAAAAAATTTGCTTTCTCCTTTGAATATGTTCCCCGATCACATTACTTTAGGAGAATAGGTAATAGGAGGAGGGAATGCGGAGCATCCGACCTCCATCCCCCGTATCCTCTAGGGAATGATGGCTGGATTCCCCATTTGAACGATAACCCGATCTCCTAATTTTAATCAGCAACACAGCCCAGTGTCACGTGATATGTGACCCCTTTATACGGTTAAGAAGATAGTTATTGAAATCTTCTTACCTACAAAAATTATCTGGCGAATCCAGCGAAGCTAATAGGCTGTGCTGATTATTGTACATGGGTCTGGTGGGCATCTGGGCTGCCAACACCGGACCTACTAGAATCAAGGTTTGCCTCTGCGAGGACAAATCTTGAAGATAAAACTGGAGAAGGTTGACTCTGCATGCCAGCCAACAGCTTCTATGAGGTGACTCTGATCTTGTGAATCCTCAGAGTACACAGAGCGTATAACCCACTTCAGCCATGAAGCAAGGGCTTGAATGGTGATATCTCATGTCCCAGCTATCACCAGAAGAAAGAGGTGCTTGTATGTGACCTGACTCACCTCTATGCATTTAAATGGTGCTAGAGTGCACAAACAGGATCTTGCATGGCTGCTGATCCTGACTTATCTATAAAAGAAAGCGAGCTAATGACGACTTGTTGATTGCCAATGGATGGTAACCTATTTTTTGGCTACGAAGCCTGGTTGCGTCAAGAGGACCACCAAACCATCTGATCTGAACGGAAGATAGTTCGGGTCACTAGAAAGGACCTGTAACTCACTCACCCTGCATGCTGAAGCTAAGACTATCAAGAAACCCAATTTATATGATAGTAGCTTTAAAGAATTGTGGGTTAAAGACTCAATACTGTCTGAATTGAGTCATGTTAAAACCCAGGACAGATTCCATTTGGAAACAGGGTGAGGGATATTAGTCGATTGAACTCTAAAGTGGCTAAAAGATATGACAGATCTTTGTCATGGCTGATAGCACATGTACCATAATGTCAGAATGTGTCTGATATCATGGAGCGGTAGCATTTGACAATAATTGGGGCCAGCTGTTTCTCCTCGAAAAGCCAGCTGTTTCTCCTCGAAAAGCCAGAGAAAAAAGTTGGCCAGTTGAGGGATTGTGACACTCAGAGGAACGATATTAATGAAATGGTACCAGTCCCTAAAAACATGCCACTTTCCCTCGTAAGCCTTCAGAGTGTAGGGCCTTCTTGCTTTCGAGATTCTCTTCACAATCGAAGATTTAAATTGTCTTGCAAGGCTGTCTGGACAAGAGCCAAGCTCGAAGATAAAGACGGTCTGGACAGGGGTGGAACACACATGGCCGCAGTTGCTTAAGATTTGGGCGGACTGTAATCTTCCTGGGTAGATCTATCGCCAGATTGAGTAGATCGGAGACACAGGAGTTGTTCCATCTGAGAGGGGCAATCAGAATCATCTGACAGTTATGACCCCTTAACCTCTGGATTATTTTCAGTACCAAGACCGTGGGAGGGTAGGAGAATGACCACAACCCTTCCCAGCTGATTGACCGCGCATCCACGGCCCAAGCTTCTGGGTCTGGAACCTGCGAGACGAAGGTGGACAAACTTGCGATTCCACCTTGCTGCAAAGATTGATCATCGGACGTCCCCAAAGTGTGCCAATTGGAGGAAAGCCCGATTGATGGAATGACCATTCTGTGTGAATGACTGGACAGAGTGTCAGCCAGGACATTGAGTCTGCCAGGAATGAGTCTGATGTGTACATTGAGGTGGAGATTGTTGCACCAATGTAGAAACTGCCAGATCAGATTGCACAGGTCTGGTGATTGGTGCCACCTTGTTTTGAGGAGGCAAGGCACCACCACAAAGTTGTCTGACATAAGGAGGTCAGTTTGTAATAAGAGTTGATCCTGCCAGAAATGAAAGGCATTGATGACAGCCGTTATTTCTGAAAGGTTGATGTGGAAAGGACTCGCCCCTGGCACCCACGTGCCGGCGATGGTATCGAAGTCTGGCAACATGTGGGTACCCCAACCGTAGGTACTAGCAGCGGAACATACCGTTATCTCCGCTTGGGGTATCTCCAGAGTAATCCCTATGGACTGCCAACAGGGGTTGTGCCACTGACGCAAGAATGATCTTATCTCTGGTGTGATCATTATTGTGTGATTAAGGGGACTTGAAAAAAGGGCATTATTATGCTAGTAACGTCCTTTGTAAGGGGCACATAAAAAGACAGCCGAGCGGGATCAAGTCCACCGCCGCATTGAATAATCCGAGGAGTTGCAAGAACTCTCTCGCTGAAATGCACATCCTGTTGGAAACGGACTCTACGAGTTCGACTATCCGGATGATCTTGAACGCGAGGAAGCTTTACCAGATTCAGATCGGTGAGAAACTCCATACCCAGACGGACCAAAACTCTGGGATGGACAGAGATCGGACTTTATCCAGTTCACGAGAAAGCCTAGATGATGTAAAAGTGATAAAAGATCGTTTCTACCTTTGAGCAGAGTAGAACTTAACATATGTTTCTGGAGGATATCGTCCAAGTATACTGCCGTCACTACAGATGAAGTCGAGCGGAACAGGGTGACGACGCAATCCATAACCTTGGTAAAAGCCAAAGGGCTGATGTTGAGGCCAAAAGGTATGACCTGGAACTGATAAACAAAGTCCCAATAAGCACAATGGAGAAATGTCCGTGACTCGGTGGATAGGGACGTGAAAATATGCGTCGTCATATCTAGACTGACGGCATACCCATCCCATCAGATGGATAGACGGATTGATCATGCCATCGCCACATTGAATTTCAGGGATAAAATGGTATTGGTTGAGGATGTGAAACAGCTATGAATAAAACCCCGGCTATTGCAATTTTTTTTTTTTTTTTTTTTTTTTTTTTTTTTAAGAAAGGCATCCTTCTTTCAATCTGATGGTACATCCGTGAAGAGGGGAGAGGGGGAGAGGAGGACAGGGGAGGGGATAGATAAATGAAGTCCAAAGTCCCTCCGAAATGACCTGAGGTAATAAAGTGGTCCAGTGGTCCTGAAATTACAGGAGGCGGCCGCCCACAGGTAGGCAGTCCGCTGGAGGTGGGCAGGGTATGTCAATGTCTAGAGTTAGGAGGCTTGAAGGCAGAGAAACTTGGGTTCTTGCCGCCTCTGTATGGTTGCCTCCTAGCTTGATTAAACTGTTGGCTCCCAGCATTGGGTTGGGATCTATACTACACATTTGATTGTAAGGATCCCTTTTTCCCCGGTTCGCCTATCATCCCTGCGCTGTGGCAGGGGATGATTGTTTCGAAAAACCTGTGAAAGTTGGGCGGCAAGTTGGATGGGCAGTTCCTGAGCTGCCTGCCTCCGAACTTTTATAATTTTCCCCCAGAAAGTAACGGTGACTCGAACGGAGACATCTGTAAAGCCAGAGTAGGATGGGGCTTCAGCGACGTGGAATGACTACATGCGTCACGTTGTATCAGGTCGGTAACCGGACAATTCGGTGCCGGACAATTCGGTGCGGACAATTCGGCGCAGGACAATTCAGAGCAGACAATTCGGGACCAAAAAACGGGTAATTCGGAGTGGACAATTCAGAGCAGACAATTTGCAATGTATTCATTTTTTATATTTTAAACGCAGTATAAACATGCTTTCAATTAGTGAGTACATAGTTTTGAAACCTAGACGCTTTCAATTAACCAAGACATTTAATTACACAATAAGTGAGTACATAGTAACTAGGGGAACCAGTGTATATAAGCATGACTGAAAAGGTCAGTGGACAGACACCTTTGGAACTTTAAACTTGCAAGTCCAGCATCATAGTCTGTTAGATATTATGGATTGTAGTTAGTTATTTCGATAGTTTTAGTTTTTTTTTTCTATTTAAATTTTAACTATCCTCTGCATAAATAAGTAAAGAGACTCATAGAAATGGCTTTAGAATTTGTAGAATCAGAGAAAGGAAAACGAATGCTGGTTTACGAAGGTTATCTTTATCACATGGAAAGAAAAACTGAAGAGAAAGAGATATGGAGATGCTGCGATCGTTCCTGCAAAGGTCGCTGTCATACAGCGAATGGAGTGATAATGAAACCGCCATCTCAACATTCGCATGCAGCATCTACTTGTCAACTTGAAACAACTAGAGTCCGATCAACCGTTAAACGACGTGCAGAAGAAACAGAAAAACCAGCAAGAGTGATTGTCCAGGCAGCAATGGAAAATTTGAGTCCAGCAGCACAAGCAACTGTACCAAAAAACGAAATGATCAAATGCAACATCAGAAGATATCGTCAGCTTCCACCTCTGATCAACAATAATCTTCCAGCTGAACTTCAGTTTACGATGAATGGTCGACCTTTCCTGCGACATGATATTGACTTTAAATTGTTT
Organism: Unio delphinus; assembly: GCA_029339505.1. NCBI lineage: Eukaryota > Metazoa > Mollusca > Bivalvia > Unionida > Unionidae > Unio > Unio delphinus. Next base: position 13,657,988 of record JAQISU010000076.1, read on the forward strand.
GCAGCGGCGGAAGATCTTCAATTCCTTAGTGGATGCAGAGTGTGGTTAGCCGACGGAACTTTTAAAGTGAGTCCAGCTGAATATACACAACTGTACACTATTCATGGAACACGTGATGGCATCAACATTCCATGCGTCTTCGCCTTGCTGCCGAATAAAACGGAAACTACTTACACAGCTTTGTTGATGAAATTGAAAGAGATTGAACCGCAATTACAACCACACACCGTCATAACCGACTTCGAAAAAGCAGCAATGAATGCGTTCACAAGCGTCTTCCAGCCACAGATTCACGGCTGCCATTTCCATTTTGGACAATGCATTTGGCGTAAAGTTCAAGAATATGGATACACAGGGAGATACAACACCGAACCCGAATATGCGATGCACATCTGAATGCTGGTCGCTCTGGCTTATGTTCCAAACAACGATAAAGTTCGTGTTTATGAAGAACTGATAGAGCTCGATTCATTTCCAGAAGTTGACCAACTACTCAACTACTTCGAAGGCACTTTCATTGGAAGACGACGACGACGACAACGAGCTGTTGCTCTGTTTTCATGCGACATCTGGGATTGCTACCAAGCTGTGTGTGACGATACTCCTCAAACTAACAACGCAGTGGAAGGATGGCACAGTGCATTTGCACGGTCAGTACAAATTGCTCACCCAACTCTGCCGAGGTTGATAGTAAAACTTCAGAAGGAACAGAACACAAATCAACTGGTCGTCGAACGTCTACTTGCTGGTGAAGATCCTCCTCTGAGGAAAAAGAAATATCGAGACCTGGATCGTCGATTGTGCACGGTTGTGTTAGCTTACGAAAATTGTTCATCAATTGATTACTTGCATTGCATGTAGTCACAACATTAATTTAATGGATTAACATTTAGTATACTGGTAACATTTTAAAAATGTGATTTTGTGCAAGAGTTGCTGCTATTTGCTATGACTTTTTTTGTAGTAAGCTGAATAAACTTTACTTTATAGGGTATTATAGTTCTATTAAACATGATTAATAAAAAAATTCGTTTAAATTTCAAATAGATATGTTTTAAATATCCTGCTCCAAATTGTCCGCCCCGAATTGTCCTCTCCGAAATATCCGCTCTGAAATGTCCGCTCCGAATTATCAACGACGAATTGTCCACTCCGAATTGTCCTGCGCCGAATTGCCCTAGAACCTATCAGGTCAAAGTTGGCAGAAGCAGTCAACGCATTGGTCATGGAATGGTGAGCTGCCCCGTTAACAACTCTAGCAATCCAGGCCGTCACTTCACAAGCGTGGTCATGGCCGGATTTGCCTAGGGAGTTGGAATAAAAAATGGCTAGTGAAGCCAAGTCTAACAATGAAGACGTATCGACTACATTTCGGACTAGCTTTGATGTGGCATTGGAGATCAGTACTGAAGGCGTCTGATGGAGTTTTCGTACCAGCTACACTAGAACGTCGCTGGAAGTTAGCTTCCTGAATTTTGACCGACTGGGGAAGAAGCAGGAAGGACATCGTCTCTTCCTCCAATTCAAGATCTACAGATGCTTGAATTGTGTAGTCTTGAGGTGGTGGGCATTCTGAAGTTCCCAACAAACTATAAATTTTTTCCCCTGGGCCGTGGCGCTAAGCTTAGTCTGGTCCATGACCGGATCTGTGGACGGCTGAAAGTGTTTCGTCACACTCACTGTGTGCTGAGTCGTGTTCTGGTCAACTCAGGCATCCACTCACGGCTGAATTGTCCTTTTTTTTTTTTTTAAATATAAATCTCTGTAATGCTTGTGTAGTGCAGCGAGCACTGCGTGCACAACTACCATTCGCTCAGAGGGAACGTTGGTTCTGGTACAGCTTGCATATCTGTATAGCATACCAGGTGACATAGATGACGCAATTCCGTCATAATAGACACTTTCACTAAATCTCCCTTGTTGAGAAGCCGTGAACATATGGACGGCCGGCACTGCCGGCTGATTTGTCTGGCGAATGGTCGGCCTGAAAGTCCTGTTCTGGTAAAGCTGCCATATCTGGGTAGTGTATACCAGGTGGCATAGATAAGTCAATTCTGTCATCTCTGATAATGTCACTAACTCTCCCTTGTGGATAAGCCGTGAACCGATGGACGGCCAGCAATGCCGACTGATTTGTCTGACATATAGTCAGCCGGAATGTCGGCGACGGTCCGGCTATGACTGGAACCGGCCGTTCCAATGGTCTGGTTGAACAGATAGATTCCCCTATAACATCTCCGTCATGGTAGTGATATGTAACCGGTAGTACAGATTGACGGATGGATACATCACTAAAATCCCCGTAAATCCGACCTGGTGAGATCACGGTATGAAAAAAGTCCCCATGTTGGTACAGCAGTACAGCCATACGGACAGATTTGTCACTAAAATCCCCGTAAATCGTAGCAGGTTGGCCTGTTAAATCAATAAGGTCACCATGCTGGGATGGCCGGTGCTGGCTGGCTGGTCGGCTGGACAGCCGGTGCCAGGTGGGCTTGACGGCTGGAGCCGGCTGGATGGCCGGTGCCGGCTGGGCTTGACGGCCGCAACTTGGTCGTTCAAAGACGAAGTCTACTGAAATGACAAAGAAGATAAAACAAAGCACAAATATCAATGCAGCAAGTTATTAATTCGCTAATATCATAATCGTTACATACGGAATAAGCGAAATTATTTAGTGCCGCGTGTATTACATGCTAGTACCGCCATAAGCGTGCTCTGACCATGTTGCAACCTGGTTTTTCTGAAGTCCATAAAGGTGACAAAATCATTCAAAATTGGAAAATATTGTAAAATAATGTATACAACCTGTAGAGGAATGATTATCCAACATAGTAATTCCAAATTTAACTTCGGATGGTCCGAATTTACAATAAGATGGCTTGGATTCATTGGAGGTCTAATTGTACGTGTTTTCACCGTACAGCGAAGCTTAAAAACTGGCGACACCTAGTGGGTGGCAAGGGGAGGTAAGGGGCAAGAGTTATTGCCCTTTGTCTATATGATATAGACAGAAAAGACGAATTTTCGTCTTTTGGTAGGGCTGGATTCGCGAGGTAGCAGGCTTATATCCCTAAAGTAATATGATCGGGGAACGTATTCAAAGGAGAAAAGAGCATTAGAATAAATTAATGTTTGCATTAAAAAGGAATATTGAATGCTATAATTAATGCACTAAAGATTTCTTTTACCACGCTGATACAAACATAAGGTAAATATGCAAAATATACTTTGAATGCATCACTGTCTATGTTGTATTGTGTTGCAACTCCATGCTCATAAACTAACATAAACAAGTTTTATTAACTTAAAACAATTTAATTATCAATCTTATAAAATGAAATTTAAGAGGAACTTAACAGTATTGTGAACTGAATAATTATTGAAAAAAGTTATATTACGGTCTAAAATAATGAAAAATTCCATATAAATTTCATTCAGATCAAAATGTTTCAAAATGGCACTGTCCAGAACTTGTTTGAATAATTCAAAAAAATTCCATAGTAATAGTCTAGTCCAATGAGCAATCTTTTTATATCCACGGAATATTTCAAAAACATTGTTTTTCCTCTTAAAACATCTAAATACATAATGTCTAAATACAACATAAATTATGACTGCAGACTTGACATACAAGAGCACAAGAAATCTGAATGAATCCAAAAGAAAGGAATCTGATTACTCAGTTCTTTCCTAATATACATCTTCAAGAGTCTATTAGGACTATATGTTACAATATACCCCACATAACAGATCTCACTACTAAATCTAATATTTTAAAATACCTATTCATGTGACCTAACTCATCATTTTTCTCATACACCACTGATCTGACCACTTCAATGGGAAAAAGTGAGAAACTCGTCGTCTAGTTGACCACTAATATTATTATTAGTAAATGTAAATATGTATGTAATCATCTATTCATAGATCCTATCCAAATCAGAACACAAAGAAGTGGTGATTTTGTGACCCTACTTTGAGGAGGTAGGTCATCACTACAAAAAGTCCAGAACATGATGAGGACTATATTTCTTGAGATAATCCTTGATGAACTGAATCACACTGGTAACAGCTTTCCTTTCTACAAGACTGATGTGGAAAGGCCGATCCCTTGACTCAAACATGCTGCTGAACGTTTGTTTGTTTGTTTGATTTTTAACGGCGCTCCAGCACTTAGGCTATTTAGCACCATACAATAGGTTGTATTTATACATGTTTAAAATACTAAAAGGTTTTATATCGACCAGCGACATAGAAACCAAATAGTTCAAAGTAAAATGGTAAGATGTTGGTAACAGTAAAATATGAAGCTTCCCAATCAACGGGAGATGTAAATGGTGTATATTGATGAAAAGATGTTGAAAATAAGAGGCCATATTTGCATTAGATAAAAATATTCTAGGTGATGGCATACAAGTTAATAGTTTAAAATAAAGATTTATTTCCTTCAGGAAATCTAAAATACAAGTGATTTGTATAGTATCAAAAAGTTCCTTCATGTCATGTACATTACAGTATTTATCATGCATAGGTTGCAGGTTGGAACACTCTGTCATAAAGTGCTTATTGCAAGAAAGAAACGCACTCTGGTGGATCTTCACCTTTTAGTATGTGGGAGTGGGTAATGTATGTATGACTGATTCTGATTCTTGCAACGACAACCTCTTCCCTACGGATAGTTCTGAAGGAAGGAGTCCATTCTACCAGGCTTGGTTTGATGGCATGAAGTTTGTTATTGACTGCATCATCCCATGACACCTGCCACGTCTGACGTAGATACTTTTTGATACAAGGTTTAAAATCAGTAAACGGTAATTTAAAATCCGATGGTTCTTGGGATAGAGCCATCTTAGCCACCCGGTCTGCTTCATCATTACCTCTAATACCGATATGGCTAGGTAGCCAATAGTATACTATACTGTAGGAGGTACTAAGCTCTGAGATTTTGACGAGAATATTGATTAATAATGGATTATCCAGTTTTCTATTGTGTAGCAATTGAAGCAGTGTTAATGAGTCACAGAAGATAATGCTATTTAAAATGTGTTTCTGTTTGATAAATTTCAGAGCAAGGTCTATTGCTCTGATTTCTGCTGAAAATACGGATGCATCGTTTGACAAGCGCACTTTGGTTATGTGTTTGTTACTAATGAAGACTGCAGCAGCCTCTTCATCAACCTTTGATTAAGTGTAATTTGTAAAATCATTGAGAAGTTCATGATAAGAGTTCAGGAATATGGCAGGGTTTGTTTCAGATTTATTCCCATCGTGTAACGTAAATATCACTATGGGTTGCTTAAGGAGCCAAGGCGGTGTTTTTGAGACAAACGTTTTCTGAACTGTAGAGAGATAAATTTTGATATTGTCAAGGCTGGATGATGTTCTAATGCCAAATGAAGGAATGGCATTTGGTTTATTTCCATATAAAGTTTTGTATTTTGGATGAAAAACAGCTGAAAAAGTAGGGTTCAGAGGGTTTGATCTTAACTTAAGAGCGTATTGTGCAGAAAGCATTTCTCTGCGTTGTGATAAAGGTGCTTCATTCACTTCCGCAAGAAGGCTTTCACATGGAGATGTTTTAAATGCTCCTAGAGCGAGTCTTATTCCCTGATGATGAATTGGGTCAAGTGTTTTCAAATAGGACTTCCTAGTTGAACCATAAACAATGCATCCATAGTCTAGTATGGAGTGGATAAATGTTCTATACAAATTGAGGACTTTTTTTTATCAGCACCCTAGTCAGTGTGCACAATTACTTTAAGTAAATTTAAAGCTTTTAAGCATTTAGCTTTTAAATTCTTGATGTGTGGTATAAAAGTGTTTTCTGTCGAAGATAATACCCAAAAACTTTGTTTCCTCAACAACTGGAATAAGTGTTCCATCCAGCATGAGTCTAGGGTCATCATGATGTCTTCGCAACTGACAGAAAATGCATGCTTACTGTTTTACATTTAGAAAATTTGAAACCATTATTACTGGCCCAATTTTGGATCTTATTGATATTTTGTTGGAGTTGCCTTTCAATTGCATGCATGTGCTTTGATCGATAACAAATTAAAAAATCATCTACATATAAAGAGCAATCCACACTGGGAGCTAAGCACTTGGTGATGCTATTGATTTTGATATTAAATAGCGTCACAGATAAAATACTGCCCTGGGGCACACCCATCTCTTGCTGGTGCATATCGGAGAGGGTAGAGCCCACTCGTACTTTGAATTATCTGTCGGAGAGAAAATTAGAGATGAAAGAGGGCAGACGGCCTTTTAGACCCAGATCGTGCAGGTCATTTAGTATCCCGTACTTCCATGTTGTGTCGTAGGCCTTTTCTAAATCAAAAAAGACTGCTACTAAATGTTCCTTCTTGATAAATGCATCGCAAATAAATGTTTCCAGTCTAACCAGATGATCGTTAGTACTACGACCAGAACAGAAGCCACTTTGGAAAGGAGATATTAAATTGTTACTTTCCAAGTACCATACAAGACGAGAATTAATCATTTGTTCCATTGTTTTGCACATGCAGGTTGTCAGTGCAACGGGCCGAAAGCTGTTAGGATCTTCGATATCTTTGCCTGGTTTGGGAATTGGTATTACTGTTGCTTCTTTCCAGCTCTTAGGTACATTACCAGCAATCCATAAATCATAAAAGATTTTCAGAAGTAATGTCAGAGACGATTCTGGGAGGTGTTTCAAGAACTGGTAATGTACTTCATCAGGCCCAGCAGATGTATCATGGGCCTTGTCTAAAGCCTCCCTAAGCTCCAGTAAAGAAAACAGCTGGATATAGCTTTCAGTGTTGTTCGATGTGAATTTTAAACACGACTTTTCTTTTTGAGATTTTAATCTTCAAAAGGCTTCTGAATAATTAGATGATGATGAGTTTTTTGAGAAACTATTGGCAAGAATATTTGCTATGTCACGTTTTGAACTAAAATTGCTATTGTTTGTTTTCAGGTGTCGAATAGAATTGTGTTTCCTCTTTCCATTTATTTTTTGAATAGTATCCCAAACTTGTTTCATTGAGGAACAAGAGTTTAAAGAAGAAATATATTTCTTCCAGGATGCACGTTTACATTCTTTGATTGTGTGTCAAGTTCTAGCCCGGGCAATACGATATTTGTTTAAATTTTCGGGCGTTGGACAATTGTTGTGTAATGGCTTCTTTTCATTCCTTGGTTAACCAAGGTTTTTGCGATTTCTTACTGTTCGGTGAGGACTTAGGAATAGATTCATCTGCAATTGTAATTAGAATTGAAGTAAAATGCTGTATAGGATTAACAGCGTTGAATAATGTATCATTATTTAGTCTAGTTTTACACAGTGTTTCAAACATAGCCCAATCGGCCTTCTTTATATTCCATTGTGGAATTGCGTCATCATTTTTGGAGTTATTTTCAAGAGTGATTGGAAAAAAAAGTGATCACTGCTGTGAAGGTCATCAGTGACCTTCCATTCATAGTCTAAAAGCAGCGAAGGAAAGCAAATTGTCAAGTCTATGCATGTGTATGTACCCATTCCTGGGTGTAAATATGTCAGTGAGTTAGTGTTATAAGGACACAAATCGTGTCTAGAAATGAAATCTTCATCTTTATGGCCTCTGTCGTTTATATGATTCGATCCCCATAGAATGTTATGGGCATTAAAATCCCCCAGTAAAATGAAGGGCGTGGGAAGTTGTTGAACAAGATTGTCTAATTCATTTGGTACTAGTTTGGCATTTGGTGGTAAATAGAACAAATTGTAATCACTCAATGTAAAGTGACGCTTACAGCAATGGCTTGTAAATCTGTATTTAAAGGAATGACTGTGAGGGGCTCTGTTGTTCACAACAACAGAGATTCCTCCTGAGGCCCTGTCAGCGTTTTGAAAGTACATGTTGAACAGGGAAAAGTTTTTAAATGTAATTTTATCTGTCTCTTTCAGGAATGTTTCCTGTAAACATAGCATTGCAGTATCGTGTTCATTTAAAAGCAGAAGAATATCATTGTAGCTAGCTTTAAGTCCTCGACAATTTCATTGTATGATGGTGTTCTTCATTATAAAATTATGCTGGAGATTCTGGAGCTACGTCAGACTATTTGCGGAGAAAATTTTTGTTGCTATTTGTCTGGAGGAAGTACGGGAGTGTATTTGGTTTTACTAGGTTTGGAGGAACCTTGAGTACATGGAGCAGTTTCTTCACAATCTCAAGGTCTCCAAACATATTGTAAAGTTTAATGGAGTCATCTGACCCCTTTTGCTGCTTATTTGTTTGTGCTTTTTGTTTGTTTCTTGGAGCTTTTGGTGGTGGGTTGTTATTAAATGTTGTCTAAGTTGATGCTGTGATTTTCTGTGGTTGGTAATGAGGGATAATGGCACTTGTTGTTGACTTGGGCTGATCTGTCTGTGTTTGTGTGTCCTTCATGATTTTTGGGTGGCAAGGCACGTCGGGCCATTTCTACAACCCCGAACCCGCAGGGGGAGCTGCTGAACGTAGTGAAGTCCAGCATCTGATGGGTGATCTAACTCTCTGTACTGTCGCTGGTACATACCTTCATTTCCACATGTGGCTTTTCCAGAGAGACCCCTGATATTAGCCATTCCAGCTTTGCCATTGACTGAGGAAGAATTGTACTGTGGGTGTGATCATGACTTGATTGAAGGGATCAGACAATGCATAGTCATCTGTAAGGGTCACAAAAAAAGATGGCTAATGGGATTTAATTCCATTGCTACAATGAATAATACAAGGAGTTGCAAGGATTTCTGCACTGAAATCTAAACCCGTTAGAAATGGACTTGGCAAGTTCAATGATTCTGGTTACACAATGGCATGGAAGCCATACCCGATTGAGGCTGTAGAAATTCCATACCTAGGTGGACAAAACTCAGATGAAGGACAGATTTCTCCCAGTTTACAATTGAGCTTTGGGGATGTAAATGTGAAAGGAGATCATTCCTTCTGTCACAGAATTTTATAAATCCTTTTATTTATTAAATATATGCACTCTGGTTTCATTTTTGTGTACAAGGATACCCGAGGGTGATTTATATATATATTGTACAATATTTTGAAAAAATGATTTTGGTTTAATCTATGCCACACGTGCGAAGTGTTTTTGATGGTAAGAACTGAAAGCTTCCAGTGCACAAATGATACTTGTGTATAAATGCCTCACCGTAGGTAAGACTCTTTGACATTATAGAATGTTTGTGAGCGTGTCTACCTTAAGGAAATACACATCTTCAGCTGTAGAGCTGACCAGAGAGAACAGTTACCAGAGTGACTAGTGATCAGAGTGATTAGAGTCAATGTGATAATCAGCTGCAGAGCTAACTATGAAGTTGACCAATGAAGCAAAACCACAGCAGCTGTAGTGCGGAATAGTGACGCTAGTCAATTAGCAGGTGATCAGGCATTATTAACCGAGATTGGATGGCACCGATTGCTTTATTGACAATCTGGAATACTGACAGCTTGATTGGCCAGTGTGACTGGTAGCCAAATGTATTGGTGATGGAGTGAATAACTCCATACATATAATCTTTTAGCCGTGGGCTAATTTTTGGGGTTAGTAAAACCTAGTGTGTTTTGCAGACTGTAGAAATAATTTGTATAGCTGTTCCTTTTTGTTTAAATAATTTCACTATCTGAGTGAATATACTTTACTTTTTTACTATACGAGTAAAATACTACATTTTGTACTAGTTGAGTAAAACAAATCATTCTTTTTCAAAGGAAATTTCATAATTCTGGATGGATAGGGATATGAAAAGAGTTTATAGATCGAGACTTGTCCTTCCTGTGGGAGAGATGGATTGATCTCACAGTTTCCATTTTGATTTTTGATGGCAGAATGTATTGATTTAGGTGAAACAGGTTAATGATTGGCCCAAATTCTGGTTTGCCTTCTGAATGAGAAAAAGCCATAAATAAAACCCAGGAGATTGTGGTTTTTGCACACAACCTTTTTGGCAATAACTTACTGCATCTCCTGTTGACAAAAGTAATCTTTCACCTTGTCTGACGGTATTTTCCAAAGGAATTAAGAAGAAAGGAAAGTAGGTTGGATAAACAAAATCTTAAGCCTTTTCATGTCCGGGGGGTAGTGGGTAATCCTTTGAGTGTGAAACTGTTGGAGATGGCTTGTAGGCTTGCCAATGGGTGGTGGAGTTAACAAATCAATGTGTCATGCGGAGACAAGAAGGCAGTAATTTTGTTTCCTAGTCTGATTAAACTGATATCCTTTGTTTGAGACAGCTGGTACACTTGGAGAGTTGGATGGCAAAGACAGTCCAGTCTGGGATCCTGTAACAGCCCCATGTGACTGGACCACTATGATCAGACATAAAAATTGGGGAAGATTCCTCTATACCTTTTTGCATTCTACTGTGTCTGACAGATCTGTTATAAAATCAAATGACAACAACATATATATCACCCCAAAAAAAACTTCACTCATAACTTATCATTTCCTTGGTAACATACCATATAAAACCTTTCAAAAGACACAAACAACACACACACACACATGAAAATGAGCTATTTGATAAAGCTTCAGAAACACAGACAATACACATCATTGGCTACAACAATCCAAAGCCAGAAACAACCAGAAATTTCAGACCTGCATTCTTCAAACTTTGTCACACACACCCAATCAACCCCAGTTGAATCAAACATTTCAATGCAATTGCAAATTAACATTCACTCACTTACCAATCAGAGTGGTTCATTCATCAGTCCACACACTATTCCACAAGAAAAACATGAACTAAAACTCTTCTCAGTAACTACACACTTTGTCTGAACTGTGTACCAAGTACTGTACTGTATCCTACCATACTGTATTGTATCCTAAAATTGCCTACCATAGAAACATTTTTTATCATCAGAACATATCAAAGTTTAAAGTTATCTTTATAAAAGATATTAATTACTGTCATTTGCAAATGTGATCATACAATAATAATACCATTTGTTTTCATGTTTGCTTTCCTCATGCTTAGAATTGGTGTAATTAAGGATGACAGGTCATCGCATTTGTATTAATGTGTGGTATTTACAACAAGAGCACATTGCTCCAGACATTCATTGTGCAATACTTCCAACACATGACAATTATAACTTTTTTCTTGATTTTTTTTTTCTCCCTTCTTTCTAGACATCAACATTAGGCAACAAGAATAACTGATTAATACTGTATTTGTTGAAACTAACTATACTGTTAATAATGGAGGTGTTTTAAAATATTTTTATATGTCTGTTTGTACTATGACCAGGGAAGGCCCCCCCCCCCCCAGTGCCTAAAGTGCTCTCCATTACAGATCACTGCTGTCTCATCTCTGTCTATGTGGGTTCAAGTCTAAGATTCAGCTAATGTAGTTATGTGAGAAACCTTGCCAGTAGCTTATCGAGGGTCAGTGGTTCTTTCTGGGGGTTTTCCCGGGTTCTTAATCCACCAATAATACTGGCTGCCATGTATAGCCTATCATGTGCTGAAAAATGGTGTTAAACCCTAAAAACCCAAAACAAACAAACTAAGACCAGGTTTACATTATTTGTCTCCCCTTGAAGCTCTAGAAATAATGTAACCCCTGACTGGGATTTCTTTTTCTCAGTACAAACCCACACATAAATTCTATTAATCATGTTTTAAATTCACATATTACATAGAACCTGTTTATGATGATGATAAATAAGCTTAACATGGAGTAATTTGTTTTGGAATTTGCATTTTGTCTTCAGAGTGGTGGCAAGCTCAGCCAATCAGATACAAGATTATCTTATTAATGTGTGGAGGTATTCCCCATAATCAAACTGATCCAAATCTTGATAACATAAAACTTTTTAAAAAGTTTGATAAAAAATCTTATCAGAAATATAGCTGCTAGATTACTGAGAAGCTTAACCAATTTAACACAATGTCACATCATTAATACTTATCATCTTTATGCCTATTTACCCTGTCTGATCAAAACGCCATCAAAAATACATAGGACTCATAATAAAAATCGACCATCATCCTGACAATATTAGACTAATTAACAAGTCTGACTAATATCTGGTTGGAAATACAAACCCTGAAGCATGTAAATCTTGCTAAAGATAAAATGCATATATTTTCGTGATGTAAGCCTGTTCATCGAGTTTGATAAAAGTATGGTCAGAAACAGAGTCACTAAAGCGTTGACAAGCTCAAAGAATCAATCAGATTAATATTCATGGATCTTACTCATGATTCCAATCATCAAAGATTTTAAGGATATTTTACATTTGTGACCATAAGGGGATCATGAATTTGGTCTCTAATCATAATATCACGATGCATAAAAAACCATTTAAATCAGATTAGAATTACAGGTTCCAGTGTGGTAACAAGCAGTTATTGATGGACAGACAACAGATAACACATGATGGATACATGGTTATACCATAGGCTAGCAGGATTGGAGTAATTTGCTGATGTGTGCTTATATTTACCAAGTTTCATTGAAATCTATCACAAACCAAAAACTACTCAACTAGTTTAACAAAATGGAATGGAATAAAGGAATGAAGATGAGAATTATGATATGTCCCAGCCTCGAAAGAGACAGCTAATATAAGACATGAATACACTGACGAAGGTCTGTGGAAATTTCTAATAATTATGAATATCCAACACAAAACTTTGCAGTCATTACATTCAGAACATCTGAGGAAAAATAGAAGCACCATTTCTGTACCTGACAGGCCATCTTGTGATGAGCTTGCACCATCGGTCTCTTGTAGGTCAGGTTCTGTGTAAAGGTTGTTCAATATTCCTTCTGCTGAAAGCTCATCTGATAATGCCTGAAAGAAGTAAATTTATATTTAAATTATGTTACTTTGAGAATACTTACCCAATCACATTAATATTAGGGACATAAGCCTACTACCTCCTGAATCAAGCTCTATTAAAAATCTTTTCTATCTCAAATAGACAATTGGTGATAATTCTTGCCCATTATCTCCCTTTAGCACCATCGGGTGTCACTAGTGTTTGAAATGTGAAATAAATCAACAAGGGATTGCATGCATGGTGGTGGTGGAGGTTGGGAGGGTATTGAAGTAATGTGATCCAGTAAGTATTCATGGAGAAACAAACTTTTCTTATAAATTTACTTTCTGCTTCAAACATGTTCCTCAGTCATATTAACATTAGGGGAAAGTGTAATTGGAGGAGGGAATTGAGCATCCTTCTTAGACAATGAGAATCCTTCTAGGGATGATTGGATTCCCTATGTGAGCAGCACTGAGCTCTCCTACCTTAAGTAACACACTGCTCCATCAAGGTTAAGATGATTACTGAAATCTTCTAACCTTCCCAATTTCACTGGCAAATTAAGCAAAGCTAAGAGACTTCTTGGTTTAATTGGGTCTGGTTGTCTTCTGGGCAATAGACACAAGACCCACCAGATTTAAATTTTGTCTCTGCATGGCTGCCAACAATTTCTAAGATGTCTGACCACAAGGCTCTCCGAGACTGTTCTAATTTTATAGCTGAAATGTTCATGAGGTGACTATAATCCTCTAAGTCAATAGAATTTGCAAAGCATATAACCTCCTACGCCATAAAGAATGAGCTTTGGGGGGTGATTTCTTGCTTTATCACCTTCACTGGAAGTCATGTAAATTGTCCTAGACTTGTCTCTTCACTAAAAGTAGTGCTTTAAGACACAGACAAGGATCTTCCACAGTCGCTGTTCCTGTCTTATCTACAAACGAGAAGGTACAAATGATAATAGTCATTTTGACAGTGCAAAAATATGTGCTTTTGATTAATGTAGACAAACTAGTCTGAAATATACTTGTATATTGACAATTTACATTTGTATAACACAAACCATAATCCGTAAGATAATGTACATTTATATAAAAAGATACATGAATTCAAGTAAAGATTACATTATTAAATTCATGTATCTCATTAGAAAATACAAATAATATAATATTTTAAAAAAATAGTAGTTCTCATTTTCTCTTTATCCGATTGTCACTAAATAATTCACTATGCTACATGTGCATGTACTTTTATTGACCTAGATTTTGGTCAGCTGGAGACAGCTATCATTTTGCCAAGGCTATCCAGGGCATGAAGCTATTCATAGGGAAATAAAAACATGTGAACAAATTAAAAAGTTTAATAAACATCTTTGTTAGATACCCCATCTTCAACTAACTTGATTGCCAGATATATGTTTTCAAATGAATGGAAATTTAATTGGCATTAAATTTGCACACTTTTTTCCCCGCAAAACGTTTATGATACAATGAATGTGTTCCTGTCACTTTGGAAAATGCAAGAATGCATTGCTTTTATTTAAGTTTGGTCCTGACTTCCCGTTGTTTAATTTTGTGTTCTGAAGGCTGTTGGAGCATTCTACCATGTTTCTACAGTACCCCCACCTATGTTCATCGCATCAATTCATACAAGAAATGTGTTAACAAAAAATATCTTCATTTTTTCATGAAAGCATCCATTAATTTGAGAAAATACACAACTTGAAGCAATCTGTGTATCCTCTAAATTTGAAAAAAATAAATGTCCAAAGATATTTTTTTACAAATTATCAGAACTGCTTTGTATCGATGTAGTAATACAGCCATTAATTGCATTGAGACAGAACTGATAAAGAAATCCATGCAAATCAAAGGTTTTTGCCATTAACAATATATAAAACTAAAATTCCAACTTGTGACATCAAAAAATGTTTCCACTTCACAAGTGAAGTATTTCCTAAATACCTTCTGAAAAAAATGGAGTATACCTTCTCAAAAAATGGAGTAGGTATAAGGAAATATCCTGTGCTCTACCCATTGTTGTCTAAAACCATAGTGTAGTGTTGATTGTTAACAATGTACTTTGATGGCATTGTACCTGGGCAACATGCTACATAATCACATGGTAAGTCCTCCATCCATCCAAGAGCTTTGTCCATCTAATAAATGCATACTTTGACATTCCAGTCCACCTCGTCTCTCAGAAGGTGACTCAATCCACCTGAATTTGGCATGCCCTTTGTGTTTGCATTGCCAGAATCATTGAAATCATCAAGTCTGTTACCAAACAGGACTTGGATTTCAGCGGTTGAGTTCTCCCCTTCGGTTTATTTTGAGGCATTGGACTTAATCCTGCTTGGCCATCTTTTTCTCTTGGCCTTGCCAGCACATTGGCACCCCATTTTATGCTCTATTATTTAAACAGTCATGATCACTTCTGAGATTTGATCATTCCTATATTAGTGTTTGCCAGAACAGGGAGACATCACAATCCATATTCTGAGTGAAAGTCCTGCAGATGATTTAAGGCCAAAGGTGAATTGTTAAATGGTGAGGTGGTAAGCAAAACTGAGAAACTTGTGATAGATAGGGTTGATAGGGATGTGAAAATATGCATCTGTCAGATCGAGACTGAGGCATACTCACCGTCTGACATAGAGGCAGATTGACCTTGCTGTCCCTATCTTGAACTGAGTGAGGCAACTCAGGTTAGTAGTGGTTTTCTGTTTGCATTCTGAGAAGGAAACATCTTTGAGTAGAACACTGGGGATTGTGGTCATTGCTTTTATTTTGATGAGAGACCATATTTCCTGCTGTAGAAAGGCATCAATCTCCCAATCTGATGGTATATTTATGAAGAGAGGAGAGGGGATTGTTGATGAACTAAAGTCACTAGGAATGATCTGGATCAGCCTTCCCACTTTTTGAGGGAATATGGAGGTCCAATGAGCTAAAAAACTGGATTCATACAAAGAATTGCATCCTAGGGATCAATTTCGATCTATGTGTGACTAGGGAGATCCCCAGTCTTGAGGCCAATGAACATCCTTTCACACTGATGAGGATGTGCACTTCCTATGTTCTTGCTCCAAAAAGTGATCCAAACAGGGTCATTTGGAATGGGAGAGTATAATAAGGTAGAAGCAATGTGGATCACACACATGCACTATGTTGTATCAAGTGTAGACTGGCTGATGTCGAAGTTCCATTACATGCACTCTGCATCGAGGCCTAAGTTGGTTTACTTGCAGCGCTAGAGAAAACAAACCAGCTGGTAATGAAGACTCAGTAAAACTTGAGTAGCTCTCACTTGTGGACAAGCAGTGAACATATGGAAGTCCAGTTTGCCCAGCCAATGGTTGTTCTGGATGCTGGTGGTATAGAAGATGGTCCGGCTATCAATGGTATCAGCTGTTCTGAAGGCCTGGATTTCTCACTGAAAACTCTCTGTCATTGAAAGAGCAAGTCACTTGTAGTATGTTGGATGGACAGATCTGTCACTAAGATCCCCACAAATCTGTCCTGAGGAAGACACTGTAACAATATTTTCAAGACTGCTTCTGTGATAGCATATTTGGATGTTATATTTGGATTTTCACTAAGGACCAAATCGATATCATAAAATGTCTTTGGACAAAAAATCCATGTTAATATGGCCATCCATTCAGTAAGCTTAGTTATGACAAGATTTTCAAAATGGTTGCTTTTGTGGCCATTTTAAATGTCTGAATAGCACCATTTCATTGGGACCTTGCGATTAATGTCTGTGTAAATTTTCACAACAATCCTCCTAGTAGTTTAGGATTGGTAGTGATAACAAACCTGTGTTATTGAAACTATTAAACATCAAACTTATCGTCATTTCCGGTCAAGTAGGTTTTAGTTGAACAGGTCCCCAAACAATTCTTAAAAGATGTAACTTTTAGCTTACTAGATTCATTTTTTTAATAACAAATATAGACCTAGTCTCCATATATTTAATTCTATGAGTACTGACAGATAGCAACAAAAGTTAGAAAAATAATGCTTGGCATGAAGGATTGATGTAATGTGTCTATATTATTGATTCTGAGACAATCATAAAATTGTAGACTTTTTTTAACAAGTGCTGGAGATACGTTTTCACATATGGACAGCATGAAGTAAAACAGTATGCCTTCTTTGGCTATTCAGTGGGGCACAACAAGATAAAAATTAATTAATAAACAAAGAATAAAGCACAGATTTGGAAGGCAATTTACTAAAACATGGAAGAAATGATATACCTGAAAGTTTGGAATCTGTGAACTACTGTCACCTGTATCGGACTGGTAGCCTGACTTTCCATCCTCCTTTTTTACTTCCTTAGCAAACAAAAGATAATTTATCCATATAAACAAACTTTCTGATTTTCATCTTATCTATAATCAGCTTTAAAGTACTTACACTTTTTGCCCAATATCTTCTGAATTTTGAATGTAAAAAAAACCCAAAACAAAATGTATAAGAAATTGAAAATGTAGAGTACCTTCTTAAAGTTTCAATTCAAATTAACTGTGCATACATAAATAATGACTAGAGTAAGGCAGTAAGCAAGATGTCCATGTGGGTCTGAAATTGATCATCTATTTAATTCTGCATAAAAGCCATATACAGAGCAGCTAGCCAAGATAACTGGGTCAATAGGAAGCTTAATGTTGAAATTTCTTCCGAAGCTGTTGACTGCATACATAACTAAAACAATTACATCAAGGTTTCTCACATTTTTTAAATCTTCATTCATATTTAATGGCACATCAGCATAAATTGTGCAATACTAAATGTCCCTCTATGCCAAGACACTTTCAGTCAAAGTAGATCAAATTCTGTTAGGAAATTTCTTCTGTACGTTTTAGTAATGAAACCCATGTTATAAGTCTAGCTAGGACAAATAATACCCATATGTTATGTGGCTTTATAAAAGAAGTTATGTAAGGCTTATCTATTTTTTAAAATTATTTCTGGCAGTTTAGTATCTCTGCATAAACTTAAAAGCTCTTAAAGCCAGAATATTTTCTATTAAGTTTGGTCAATTTATGTCAATTGGTTTTTGAGAATATGTTGTTTAAAGGATATTCCATTTTTTTAAAATGGTGGCCATACTTTACAGCAAACTGGCTTCAGTTGTATTAATTTCTGAAAGCCCTTAGTACCAGAATGCTGTCAACTTTGGTCAATTTCTGCTGAAGAGTTTCTGAGAAGAAGTCATTTAAAGTTGTGTTTTTTTAAATACTAATGGCAGCCATATTTGATGGTGGATTGTCAGCACTAACCTTTATGCCAGTATGCCACCTGTAAAAGCTGGTCAATTTCCATTTTTTTTAAATTCTTCCAAAGTCATATAAAATTTTTATTATTTCTAGTAATGACTCATATCTTTCGTGGTTGAGTAGCATCACTTGCACACCTTGAAAACACTCAATGCAAGATGTATCTTCTGTCAAATTTAATCAAATTCAGTTGAGTGGCTTTTCAAATGTTATGTTTTCTGTTTTAATTTTCTATTGTATCTGCATTATTTGTGTATTGTATATTGGGCATCACCTTGCTTATGTCTTTTCAGGATTATTTCTATCATGTTTGGTCAAACTCTATTCAATGATTTGGAAAAAAATAGTCTTTCAAATATTTTTTTATTTTTAGTATAGGTATCCATATTTGATGATGGATTGGTATCATTGGTACAAATGCCAAAATGCTTTTTGTTAAGTCTGATCCAGTTCCATTCAATTACTTTGAACAAGAAATCATTTCAACATTTTTCTCTTTTTAGCAATCATAGCTCTTATTTCATTCCTGATTGTTGTAATTGCATTTGGTACAAAGTTTAAAGGTCTTCATGCCATGTAGCCTTCTAGTGGAGAAGAATTTGTTTACTGGCTTTTCTGTAATTTAGTAATGGTGGCACAATCACATGGCAGATATACATCATTTGTATAAACATTAAAGGTCTTCACGACCAGATGCTTTATGTCAAGTTTGGTTAAATTCATTCAATCCACTATTTCATCCATAAATTTTTTATTTGAAACATAGTTTTAAATAGCACTTGTTGCAGTATACAAAATGGATGCAAGGCCATACCATAAGCTCACTTGGCTGTTCAGATATATTTTTAGATATAATAATTATAAAAAATACTTAAGGAAAAATCCAAACAATCCCTCAAAATTCATTTTTTTAAAGTTTCTAAATATCAGAGTGTGTTATTGGTGTATACGACATCACACAATGATGAATTCTGGGATACTATGATGTGTTAAGCTAAATGACTGATGGACAGGTTTTAAAAGCATAAATTTGGCAGAATATTTGAATTCTGTTTTCAGTTTTGGAACACATTAAGGCTGTACATTTTACAAACAACAAATTTCTGAGAGTCCTTTAAATGAATAGGTGTTTTACCATAGTTTCAGTCGACAATTTGGTTTACCTTTTTTTTATCATGTCTATGCTGATGGGACTTCAAACTATACTGGGTAGAAAATGCTCTTTGGCAACCATCTTCATGACACGAGTAGGGCTTTTCACCTGAAATTAGATTTAATGTTTTATGAAATTAAGCATTAATTTGTTTTTTTTCTTCTTCAGTGGTATGGATATACAAACCTGTAATACATATATTCATATCAAAGCACATGCAAACCTTTTAAATGTGCACAAATAATTTGCAGGAACAAAGTAGTCACAGGAAATTTCAAATAAATATTATAAACAGATGTACAATATTGGAGAGATCATAAGTTGCTATTGATGCTTTAATTGTGTTATCTTTGATCTCATATGTGACCTCATCCCCAAAATGGTGAAAAACTTCTAACATGTTACTTTTTTGTACTAGTAACGAAAATTCCATTTTTTCATATACAAGAAAATTCATGTATATGAAATTTCAGGAGCCATGTCACACTCGTCTTATATTTGAATCTATAAGCAATCTCTTTCCCAAACTGATAATAATTTTAAAAACATATTATTTCTTATACTAGAAGAAAAACTGTGTAATTTTTTTCCAGTAAATGAAAATTGGGAAAACACCATCATCTTTGAATTCATGTTATAACAGAGCATGCAACAAGCATGGTCACACTGTACCGCAATAATAGGAATGGTAACAAAGCAAAAAATTTATATTACAAAAGAAAATATTTTTAAAGGCTATAAATTAAACTTAAATTTCTAATCACTGAATTATCAAAACCCTGTATATAACATATTTGGTATTCATGTCATTATCATTAACTAAGATTTTCTGTGATTTTGACATTACAGCAAATGTTTTAGTGGAAACTCACTTGTGGTACAATTCAATTTATCAATGCCACATAAGTACTGAGTTAACATTTTTTAAACTCATACTGTAACAGTAGGAATGTTTAAGTAAAGAGAAAAAAAAAACTTTCACAATTTTGTATTTTCTGAGCTATATCCTAAACAACTTACTCGTATGAGTAAAATTAAACTATGTGGCATCACACATGAATATTAACTACTCCCATAAATACATAACATTACCAATTTACAAAATATTAAATATGAGAACCAACTTTGTTCTCACAGTTAACTTCATTCATTTGGCTTATTCTCAAATGCAACTATTCATCATCTGGCTTGTTCTCAGATTTAACTTTCTTCATCTGGCCTGTTCTCAAATTGATCTTTACTCATCTGGCCTGTTCTCAAATGCAATCATCTGACCTGTTCTCAAATTGAACTTTATTCATCAGGCCTGTTCTCAAATTGATCTTTACTCATCTGGCCTGTTCTCAAATGCAATCATCTGACCTGTTCTCAAATTGAACTTTATTCATCAGGCCTGTTCTCAAATTGATCTTTACTCATCTGGCCTGTTCTCAAATGCAATCATCTGACCTGTTCTCAAATTGAACTTTATTCATCAGGCCTGTTCTCAAATTGATCTTTACTCATCTGGCCTGTTCTCAAATGCAATCATCTGACCTGTTCTCAAATTGAACTTTATTCATCAGGCCTGTTCTCAAATTGAAATTTATTCATCTGGCTTGTTCTCAAATTAAACTTTATTCATCTGGCATGTTCTCAAATTGTTCTTTACTCATCTGGCATGTTCTCAAATGCAACTATTCATCATCTGGCCTGTTCTCAAACTGAACTTTATTCATCAGGCCTGTACTCAAATTGAACTTTATTCAGCTGGCATGTTCTCAAATTTAACTTTACTCATCTGGCCTGTTCTCAAATTGAACTTTAATCATCTGGCCTGTTCTCAAAAGCAACTATTCATCATCTGGCTTGTTCTCAAATTAAACTTTATTCATCTGGCATGTTCTCAAATTGTTCTTTACTCATCTGGCATGTTCTCAAATTGAACTTTAATCATCTGGCCTGTTCTCAAAAGCAACTATTCATCATCTGGCTTGTTCTCAAATTAAACTTTATTCATCAAGCCTGTTCTCAAATTTACATTTATTCATCTCGCTTGTTCTCAAATTGAACTTTACTCACCTGGCCTCATATACAAGTTTGTCATTTACAATGTTGTATAATTGAGAGAATCTTGTTATCTCTTCAATTGAATGTTTTTTTTAAAAAAGCTGTAAAATATCAATTTTGATATTTTAAAAAGTATTACACATAGACTCACACAAAACACAGCATCTGTAGAATATGTGATTATGTTATAACCAAAAAACAATGTCAATACTAGGGGCATTCAGGAAAATGAGTTGCCTCATTGCCTATAATTTCAGCCATATATGCAGAAAAAGAAAATCTTTGCTTTCCTGGTATAAAGTCAATGTCACACACACACCACTTCCATGTAATCCACTTAAACTTAATCTGGCATGTTCTCAAATTGAATGTTCTCACTTAATCTTTTGCATTTTCTGTTAAATTCTCAAAAAGTAATGTAATTATTTTGTCAATTTATTATGTCCACAATTAGTTTCCAATATATGACATTTGTGATATAATACTGAAACATGAGTGTGAAGGAATGAGACTCCATATAGCTCAATTATTATGCAGATGTTTATTGTCGCATCATTCGCAAAAATAAAGCTAAACAACAATTTTGTGAAATTAAACACTGAAAAATATTAATCTGATTTGATGCCCAAAAATCATCACAGGTACGTAAATTGACGTACCCCAATGTTATGTTTTGCTGATTAACACAAAAAAGTTTTGGTCTAACCACTTTAATGGCTAGGTTACAACTCTCCCAAACGGAAAATACATGCACATCAGTTTCTTATCCTGATATTTTCATAATAAATTTGGTTACAACTGAGTGTAGAGCCTGGAACTAACCTTATATGACCTGTAACTGTCACAGCATTTGTACAACCTGATGTTAGAACTGTATAATTACCATACCCAAGAAAGTGGTGGGAAATACACACATGATTTTAAAGTGATTCGCATGAGAAACTATTATTTTATGCCCAACCTTTGTCATGCAATGAAGCAACAATTTCCATTCGCTCAACTGTCCAGATGCCTTGCATTGTTCCAAGATACTGTCAGTGTTCAACTGAAAATGGTGTCAAAGGCAACAAAATTAAAATAGATCCAAAACAAATGAAGTTATTTTTCGGACTGTGTTCGTGACCGACTGATGATAATAGTACTGCTATCGAACCAGTGGAGCTCACAGGGGCTCGTATTGATGCTTACAAGTTACCTGTCATCCATGTACTATATAATTACTAGGTAAATTGTAAGCAATAATACAAGCCCCTGTGGTGGAGCCTTCGACATCCAAAGATAAGGTAACAGTTACTTGCAAATAAAACATAATTTTGTGCAGAAGGATCGAAAAGATACAGCTGGTTACATTTTTAAAAGAAGTTATGTCGAGTGAGGAATGTGAAAGTGAAGATGCCTTTATGTTTTTTCATATATGTCTACAGAAGAAAAAACTCTCCATGGCCAAAGTGTGCAAACAAAACCAATAACTTTCAGAACAGTACATGCTGGGTTGCCATAATAAACACTGCTGATTGAAGGTCCACAACACCAGGCAGATTTGAATGCAGTTTTACAAAAACATTCTTCCAATCAAGACATATCATTGAAAGTGCTACTTAAGTGTCTATATTGGCTGAGTGTTGTTGTTGTTGTTGTTGTTGTAGTAAGGTGCAATGCCATTCTTCAGCATATGATAGGCTATACTTGGTGGCCAGTATTAATGGTGGAAGAAGAACTCAGGAAAACCCTTAGAAAGAACCACCGACCTACAAGATGCTACTGGTAAGCTTTCTCACATACCCACATTGGCCGAATCTGAGACTCGAACCCACACAGACAAAGGTGAGATGGCAGTAATCTGTAATGAAAAGCACTTCAGACCACTTGACCACTTGGGCCCCTTGGCTGAGTGTAGAATATGTCACTATTTTTAAAATACAAATGTGTTCAAAAGTTAATACATGACTATATGGCTGAAGAAATTTATTCCATTGTTATTTTAAAGAATTCTGCTATTCAGTATGATTTGGCTATACTACATGTTATTAGAGAGCCTATAAAATGTTGTTGAGGACAGTCTTAAACATGACCTGCAAAATTTGCTATTTGTGACAACATTGGCAGACGAAAGCAATGAGATAGTGAACAATAAAGATCTTGTCATATATGCTTAGATTATTTCTGATGATATGAAACCATCAACAAGATTTTTAACAAATACAGAATGTTGAGATGTTTAAGGCAAGGTAGTTGCCTTATTGGCTTTAGTTACACTATAATTTTTGTTGTGCATTTAACTGATATAATTATTTTTTTTAAAAAACTACTGAAAACTCATCATCAGCTTGAAAAAGATTCGTACACAGGTCTGGATTTTGACTTGCTATTATTTTTCCTTCATGAGCCAAATGACTTATATAAAGCTGTTTGTAGATAAAATACTGCATTAGTTGTCTCAAATATACAAAAAAAATGTTTTAAGTAAGTTTTGAAAACTGGAAATGCTGACCTCTCTTCAAACCACTTTGCCTTAATCTGGCAAGGAAGAAAAGTCACTACGCCCTAGAATTTGACTAGCATGAACCCGGCAAAGGTATCCATACTATGCTATTGTCTGATACCTAAAGAAAAAGAGCAATTAAAATCAAAACAGAATATACATACTTAACTGTTTATTGAGCAATTTGTTTAGCGTGAGACAACAGTACATGAATTTAGTTTTAGTCATATCTCTCTCTCTCTCTCTCTCTCTCTCTCTCTCTCTCTCTCTCTCTCTCTCTCTCTGTGTTTAGCCATATTTGCTATAATGTCTGCAGTGTGGCGGTTCATAGTGAATGTCTAACACTAGGGAATTGTCCTACAGACATTTAACACCATTTAGCTGATATCATGTAAATAATTCATCTGTGGGGTTGAAGGGAGATAGAAAGAATAAGTTATTTTAGTTTTAAACAATAAAACCAATTATATCAGTAAAATGATACAAGAAAGGAGAACTTTCAGAAGAAAATTTCCTCATATATTTTGTTTAACAAAATCTCTCCAAATGAAAAGGTTTCAAAACACAAGCATTTCCAATGAGTTTGGAAGGGAATATGTGTGGACAAAGGTTAATATTTTTTTTAGACTTAATTAAATATAATACTGAGTAAATAATCCATGCAAAATAAAGACATCTGAAAAATAATAATGTTGAGTCTAAATATGGGATTATGCGAACAAATGTAAGCTAATGCCATTACCTGTGTGTGTTCGTTTATGAGTTTTAAGGTGGTGACTAGCCATAAATTTCTTCCCACAGCCATCTTCCTCACACCTGCATGATAAAATTAAATATATGAGAATACAATAGTAGGTTTGCATCAGTTATCACACTGAA
Source organism: Unio delphinus (assembly GCA_029339505.1). Lineage (NCBI taxonomy): Eukaryota > Metazoa > Mollusca > Bivalvia > Unionida > Unionidae > Unio > Unio delphinus. The sequence goes on from JAQISU010000076.1 coordinate 13,682,630, forward strand.
CCATTTACAACTGAAGACCCCAATACATAGTATATAGTAATGGTTAAATACTAGATCAAAGTACGAAGTTATACTCAGGGTTTTTGCAAGTATGTGGTTTTTTGTGTACACTGCTATAAAACATGAACACATGCTTTAACATTGCTAAATCAAGACGCCCATGTGCCTTAGGTCATTTATAATAATAATAATAATGAGGACTTTGTATAGCACCTAATCTTTAGAAGCTCTAAGTGCTTTACAACATATATAATGATATGACTACAAAAAACAAAAACAAACAACATGAAATTAGAAAATATAAAAAAATGCTGAAAAATTTAAGGTAGGAGACATTTTAAGTTTTTTTTTGTTTGTTCTTTTAGTTGGAAAAGGCGAGTTTTAAGGGCACGCTTGATAGGGATCACTGTGTTTTTGTCTAATTTAAATGGGCTATATGTTCCATGTTGCTGGGACCTGATATGGAAAAGAATGTTGTCCATATTACGTCGTTTCCATAGTGGGAATAATAAGTATATGATTGTCAGAAGAGGAGCATAAATATCTTGCTGGTGTGTACACATGGGTGAGGCCAGATAGGTTGGAGCAGAGTCCATCAGTGAAATGTAGCACAGAGAACAAATTTTGTGCTCTGAACGTGGTACATGTACTCTAAAGATATTCCGAGCAGCTGTTTTGAACTTTTTGAAGTTTCTGGAGCAGATGTTGAGATGAACCAGACAGAACTTACAATAGTACAGTCTTTGAAGTACTAATGAACATATAATGGTTTTACAAGGCATCAACTGAAAGATATTTGTGAATGGAGCTGATGCATCTCAGCTCAAAATGTGCAGCCTTGCATATTTTCATGACATGTTGGTGTAATGTGAGAGTACTGTCCAAAGTAACACCTAAGTTTTGTATTTATCTGACATGTTTTGCCTAATAAACAAATGCAAAAGCAGTTGGTCAATTAATCTCAGTAGAATGTCAAAATAAATAACACCTAGAACAGATGTTTTGATGTTCTAAATACTAAGCAGTGTGTGTGATTTAGATTTGTAATGCAGCTTTAACAATTTTTTCAGTCATATCGCTAGTGTCCATTTGTAAAAAATAAGTCTTTTGATATGATTCGGCCAGTGTTCAAACCTCCGACCTCCCACATCAAAGGTAGAGGTTCCAACCACTAGGTAACCAGAGCGATCTGAGTTGACATCTATAATTGCTTGTTGTTTTTATTTAGGTAATTAACCTGTAATTACAGTTGATATTTATAACTGCTTGTGGTTTTTATTTAGGTAATTAACCAGTAATTACAGTTGATATTTATAACTGCTGGCTGAATATTCAACATTGCTACCTAAAAAAAAAACTCAAATCCATACATTTTTAATCATGATATTACAAAATATTGCCTTTATGTCTTTATGTTTTTTCATACATTTTAATTTTACATCCAGATGCCTTTATTTGAGGGGTATTTTTTTCATACAAAATTTAACATCCAGATGTTACAAAATACCACTATCATACTTGTCATATTTATTTGCAAATATGACTTGCAAAATGATGGAAACTATTGAAAAAGGCCTTTTTTGGGGAAAATTTGTCAATTAAAAAGATTCACACAATATTTATTTCTCAAATATAATGTGTACATTCATACATTTTTACAGTTAGAAAAGAATTGAGGCAGAAAAAGCATCAAGGATTGGTTGAAAACTTGAGATTTTGTCTGTTTAGTGTTTTGATTACTCCAGTGACCTAGTGGTAAGAGCATCTGCCTTGGATGCGAGTCTGATTGTATTTACAACTGCTGTTGCAATGAAGAATGCATTTCATGAAAAATATGAAGTGTTTCCACACACATCATCTAAATTATTGTTCATACATCATGAATATCTTTAACTAGTTCATGCATCAGCACATGATATGTATCTCTGTCCATAATGTAATAGGTGAGCAGCTGCTGACAAATCGATGCTGCCTCTTTAATGGCTTTATGTGTGTTGCTGCAATGGTCATCCATGAGATTGTCCGAACATGGTTGGCCAAACACCAGATGAAGTCCATCAGACAGAGTTTTTGTTTCTTCCATGATCAAAATGGAAAATCTTTGTCAATGTGGCTAGCAGATACAAAGAAGCTGAGCCATTCACATCAAAAGATTCTGCAAGTGTTGCAGATGCACTTAAGTTTTTGTATGCATGTTGACCACTCTTGGGCAAAACTGTTACAAGTGGATCCAGGCAAAGAGTTTCTCAGATCAGTGATCTTGACCAAACACCATGTACAAGTATATGTCAGACATGTCAATGTGTATCATGACTAAACACCATGTACAAGTATATGTCAAACATGTCAATGTGTATCATGACTAAACACCATGTACAAGTATATGTCAGACATGTCAATGTGTATCATGACTAAACACCATGTACAAGTTTATGTCAGACATGTCAATGTGAATCATGACTAAACACCATGTACAAGTATATGTCAGACATGTCAATGTGTATCTTGACCAAACACCATGTGCAAGTATATGTCAGACATGTCAATGTGTATCATGACTAAACACCATGTACATGTATATGTCAAACATGTCAATGTGTATTATGATCAAACACCATGTACGAGTATATGTCAGACATGTCAATGTGTATCTTGACCAAACACCATGTGCGAGTATATGTCAGACATGTCAATGTGTATCATGACCAAACACCATGTGTGAGTATATGTCAGACATGTCAATGTGTATCATGACTAAACACCATGTACAAGTATGTCAGACATGTCAATGTGTATCATGACCAAACACCTTGTATGAGTATATGTCAGACATGTCAATGCATATCATGACCAAACACCTTGTACGAGTATATGTCAGACATGTCAATGTGTATCATGACCAAGCTTTTTGTGGAAGAAGTTAACTTAACTTGCAGAATGGTTATTCACTCATCAGTATGCACAGGAATTTTTTAATTATACCAGTGCAATCATTGACCACAGAACAATCTAATGAATGGGTAAAAGTACATCTGTTGATCATAGCAGCATTAAACAATGAAGTCATTAAAACCAGCCAATATGACTGAACAAAAATTTGTAACTGTTTTTTCTGAAAAGGATTTCACAGCCAGCACAATTACAACCACTCAGAGACAAGTTTGTTACACTGATGAGTTTAAAAGTCATGTTACTGACCCAGTATGGTTGGTGGATGTATTCATAATTTTGGAATGGACTTATACTCCAAGTCAACCAATATGTTACCATTTGTGACCGTTACTTGATAGACCGAAGCCTCCCAGCCATACATTTGTGTGTGAGGAATTGCAAGTCATTCCAGCAAGTATGAGACTGCCACTAAGATTTGTGTTAACACACTGATGTACTAGTGGATGCATCTTTCACAACAGTATGATGGTCAAAGATGTAGGTGGTGATTCCATCAGCAACTATACATCAGTTGGTAATAAAAGGGGACAAACTCACTGTAGCACATCATTCATTGTTTAACTTGTCAACAACATCTTTATTAGTGTTAATAAATAATGTATGTTCATTCAGATACTTGCAGTGTATGGCATCTTGATCCAATCCTGATAAAATGCCTTGATTTTGTTATAGTATAACTCATTTTGAGCAACTACAAAAAGATCTACACAGATTTGTTTGCAAAGATTCTCCATAGTTTTCCCAAATCTGGCATTGTTCATGTGTTTGAAAAAGTCCATTTCAAATCAATAGTGGCCTTAGTTCTCAGATTTGTATTCATCTGAATGTACAGGATCTCCAAGCTTGCTGATAAAATCTAAGCACTCAATGGATTTTGGTAACATGCATATCCAGTCACAAGTAAAACTACAGAATTTACACATGTAATGCATAATTGTGTTTGGTCCTAACATTTGGTGCATTCAGTTAAGTTGCATCCAAACTCTACAACAATCTCCCACTGATACGGGGACAATGTCAACCATGTACAAATCGGCGTGCACATACCGATCATGTTAGTCACCATGGTTTTTGAAACCAAATGTTCACCAAACTGTCTTTGCGTGTTCATAATCTTTTTGTGACAACTATGAATAAGCAATTCAATTGGTGGCAACTGAGTTTCAGCAATTTTTTTCACACCACTTGTATATTCATACGGATACACACCTCTCTTCGTTATCAAATCCATATTGGTTGGACAGTACTGACGAGTGATTACAAAGTTCTCTGCTGTCAGACTGTACTCTAACTTGTCCAATGAAAAATTCATAAACTATATTAAATCAATGAACTCCAATTGCCCCAGTCTAAACATCATGTATTTTTCCATATTGTTATTGATCACATTTATTGATCTACTGCTTGCATTATTAAGTGACCATCTTACCCACACAAGTTAATGATTTTTATTTTCTTTAGGTAAATTCTCAACCACAAATTACATGCATTGTGTAAGTTGCCTAAAGCGCTCTCCATTACAGATCACTGCCATCTCACCTCTGTCTGCATGGGTTCGAGTCTCAGATTCAGCCAATGTGGGTATGTGAGAAAACTTGCCAGTAGCTTCTTGTGGGTTGGTTCTTTCCAGGGGTGGTGGGGGTGGGGGTGGTGAGGGTGGTTTCCCTGGGTTCTTCATCCACCATTAATACTGGCTGCCATGTATAGCCTACTGTGTGCTGAAAAACGGTGTTAAACAATACAGCATGCACTGTGTGCAACACCTTTGTATGCACTAGTAATGTGACAGTAATCATGTGACAGTAATCATGAACTTTGTCATCATTAGACAGCAAAGCCTTCTCAGTGAAAGCTTTTTCACAAATCCTGCAATGAGTGGCAACAGAAAACTCATCCAAAATCATCATGACTTTTGGTAAATAGAACTGCTATTTAATATTGCAGTAACTTCAATCAATTTAAGAAACACCTCAATTGTGTCTACATCACTAGCACTCTAAGCACAATAGGGGACTAGTGACTGTTTTTTGTCACATTGCACTACTATAAAACAAAACCCACATAGGATCTGTTTAGCAATTTTCACAGTTCAATGTATATCAGAAATTTTAGTGTCTTTGATCTGGACTCATTTATGCCTTTAAAGCAGAACATTCTACTGAAACAGTCAGACATTTAAAATGCATAAATGATATGAGAATTTCATTTTTTGGTACTGCAGTAAACTGACAATGTTTATACCAGGTACTGTCATCATTGTTCACTGTGGTGTTTCACTGATACCACTTGAGTAAAATTTATGACTGGTGATCAGATGCCGAGTCTTAAATACAATGTCTGCATGGATATTGCTTGCTATGTTGCTTACTGTGTCAGTTAAGTAGCTGAGCAAGATTTTTTTATCCATATGTAGTGCGATATCGATTCTGATCATTTAACTTCACTCAGCAACAAATCAATCTGAGTTCATTCATTCTGTCCATGTGAAACAATATTGCAAGCTTATAAAAAACGTTGTCATAAGTGAACTCATTAACAGCAATACCTAGATTAGGTGTTTCAAATTGTATAAGTGTAGCATTTTTAACCTGCATAGGAAATTCAATAACACCAAAGTTGAGTTCACCCATGTGATGCTAATATTTTCGAGGCAGGTTTTGGTTATCACAGGATGGATATAAAAATGCACATTCAAAACATCAATTGTCAAAATCCTTTCCATTTATAACTGACCTTGGTGGGACCCATTCTAGTGTTGTTATGTAACTGGATCCATGAAATGGCTGATAAAGTGAGAGATAACATGAATTGGACACATCTTTCAAGAGTACATCCTGATCCTACCCTGGTGTACTTCTCCAACATTTTGATAATATCTTCAATGCCTCTGCCAATTTCATTGCTGCTGACTGTATTTTTGTATGTACATTAATCTGCAGATTCTTTCTAGTTTTATTTGCCTCAAAAAAACTCTCTAATTTATTTTGTTCCATTTCTAAGGTCACTACCAGATTAACTAATTTATCAATGTGTTCCAACTATATTTCTGAGCACACGTATAACATTTATTGTGCCTCTTTGATAAATCTATATGAAGCATTCAAGTGATACAGCGATCTTGTTACATTTTTGATATTCCAATCAAGTGGTAAATTAATGCTGCTGTTTGAGACCTCCACAAGTTCACTCAGAATTCATTAAGAATTAATCACCTGACTATTGCTCAACATTTGTAATTTCTAATTTTAGTAACTGTTCATATTTTATTCCATCATTAGCATAAATCAGAAAACCTCCATGCTGAAAATTCTGGCCAAATTATGTTCAAAGGTTTGGGAAAGGTAGCATTTAAAGATTTTTTTCTATTTTTAGCAATACTGGCCACATTTTATGTTGGATTGGCATCATCAATACTGTTTAAAAATTTTTAAGGCCAGGATGTCTTTGCCAAGTCTCATTGAAATTGATCTAGATGAAGTGGTGTTGAAAAGAACTTGACTAAAATCAAAAAAGACAAATGATGCACACAGATACAGGACTATATCATAAGCTACCTTGACCTTATGGCAGGAGCACTAAAAACCACAAAGAAACATGCAATACAAAAAAAACTGCATCTTTTCTCAGACAGGAGTTCTGCAGAAAGTTGTTGTTGTAGGGTTTAATGCCATTTTTCAGCACACGATAAGCTATACATGGCGGCCAGTATTATTGGTGGAAGAAGAACCTGGGAAAAACCCCGGAAAGAACCACCGACCCACGAGAAGCTACTGGCAAGCTTTCTCACATAACTACATTAGCCGAATCTGATACTCGAACCCATGCAGACAGAGGTGAGATGGCAGTGATCCGTAACAGAGAGTGCTTTAGACCACTCAGCCACTCGGGGACCCCTCTGCAGAAAGTAATGTCTAACCTGTAATCTGTACTAAAATGTTCCACTACTTGCAAATACTTAAGTACAAAAACATAAAAATAACACAACTAAAACAGAAGTATCACATCAATGCCTCCCCATTACCTAATGTAGATGAGACACTTAAGGCTACCTGCTTCAGACAAACCAGTTAAATAAAAGTCCCAGCATCCCTTAGGTAGTGGATGCGTAGCCTGCAATTGACTGGTATTCCATAAAGGATATCTGTAGTTTGTGCTGCATCACTTATGATTTCCACATCTGTTTCTTGTTTTGGATTTTCATGCCAGCATCTCGAAATGTATATAAATTTACCAAATTTGTTTTATGCATGAATCAAGTTTACCTCAATTTAAATTTTTATATAGAAATATAATGGATATAATATTGTTATAATTGGACAAAACACATTACACAAGTTAAAATATATGCAAGCATTGTAAAAAGGCTATAATTTAAGTAACTAAAAAGTATCGCAGGTTAGCATATGTTACCAAAAAGGAAAGGAGCAAACATAAGACAAGGACAATAAAATCAAACAATGGCACAGATATTAGTTGTCATCAGCATCGCAGAAGATTGCAGGAAGGGAAATATTTGCAGATATTACATTTACCATTCTAGTTTAATATTAATTATCTAAATGAACTATAACCAGATTAGTTTCCAAGGTGATTGAATGCCTTGTTCCATAAATTAAAAAACTACCACAATCAAGTAGTAGCATTTTATCATAGCATGCTACAAGTTAGAACACTTGTTATCAAGAAGCATCTGGTGAGTAATTATTGCTATAAAAATCAACCAGTCAGAGAAAACTGCTATGGTAGGGTAACTGGAACTTTCATTTGATATCCACTGAAGAAATAAATATCTAGCCCAACAGTTGTATATGAGATGAAATATTCTGGCAAAATTAATCAGCAGTATCGTGGTAATCATAACTTTAGTGTTTCTATCCTGAATTTACAAGGTCATTGCCCCATTGATGTTTTATTTTTCACTTGAATTTAATTACTTATATTGTCTCTGCAAAAAATAAGCTAAGAAGGCCAATAGTATGCATTAAAGCTGACAGCGGGCAGGAGGCATCTAGTATACATAATAATTTGTTTCAAAGCATTTTTTCATAACATGCTACCAGTTAGAACAAGTTCTGTAATAAGTTGCCCTAATGCTCAATTAAGATACTAAATACTTTTATAAAAGATGGAAATGTTAAGCTTAACACTGCATAAGTTCTTGAAACAAAATCAATTTAAAAACATGAACAAGTATTTTTTATTTGTTCTTAATATTGCATGATTTTTCTGATGAACATCACAATCTGTATTTCAATACAAAGAAAAAGACTTGCTGTGAGAAAGCATATCGTTTGACATAATTTAATTACATCTTAGTGTATAAGGAATGCAACTGCCAAAGTAACCACAAGAGAGGCAACTTTATTATCACTGAAGACATCCAAATAGGAAAGATGACCACTCCTTAATAAAATGACTCTTCTACAGGTCATGTTAGTGTTGAATAATTTTATGCAAACTGACCACCTTGTTTCAGAATGTATTAAATGAGATATGTTGTACATTAATACAGTGGTGTTGAAATAGTTCATGCACAAAATAAGTTAGGTACAGCTACATTTAGAAACACTGACTTGAAAATTAGTCAGTACAAACGTGGATATCATTCATAATGCTGTGTGCAATAAGCTATAATGTAGTCTCAGTTGCTTCAGAGCATAGAAATTACTATAAGCTCAAGTTAAAAGAAAATTTCCTGTTTTTACCTGTAAGGTCTTTCGCCTGTATGTGTGCGGAGGTGTTTGCGGAGGTCGCTGAGGGTTGTGAAGAACTTGGTGCAACCATTTTCATCACAGTTAAATGTATTTCCTGTATGCAACCGCTGATGAGCTTTTAACCTTAAAAGAAAAGAAGAAAAAAAATGGAAAATCAAAGAATTCATAATGATATTATGAAAGGAGTGTGTGCTTGTTTTGTGATTGTATGACAGAGACTACAATGCTATAAGTTGGACCAACACCACCTCACTGTGTCTTTTTGCCAGGTATGCATGGGGAAGGATGAATTTGGTGGCTAATGTAAGCTGCATATACGCATTTTGTTTTTACATATCCATTATTACCATTACATTGGTTGGACATATGAATTGGAAAATATTTATTTTCAACTCAACTGTGACCTTATTTAGTGTACTTGATATGTTTGTTCAACTCACATGACTGGCTAATTAACCCTTCAGACTAATACTTCATCATGTTCAATGAGCAATGCATAGTGATTGCTGAATATTAGATTTTAATTACCCACTGATTCAACATCTGTTTCCTGTTCAGTTAAACACGCATCTTACATACCAATGTACTAATACAAATTGCACAGTAAACATCTTTTAAATATTCTACTTAATGCACTACTGAACTATTTGCATACTTAATGTAGACATGAACAAAATGGCAATTCAAAAGCTACTGAAACACTGTCATTGCTAACAATTGCCATCATAATCATGAAAATTGGGCGATAAAAACTTGAAATAATATCTTTGGTGAAGTCATGTTCAATGTACAGTAGTGGTAATTTGAGTTACTCTCACAGCTGCATGGGTGCCATTAAGACTCACACTACCTGATGGTCTTTGACATGTTTTCTTTTTTTCCCGATGAGGGAGGGGGCAGAGAGAATAGACCAAGCAAACATTATACATCACTCCCTTGTTCATTCGCGAACCAGCATTAAACCAGAAATACCCCCCAAAAATTGATCACTATTTATTGAACTTGAAGAAAATCATGATAAAAATTGGTAACAGAAACTTTGATTTACCACTCATTTTATCATCGAAAACTAGAGCTGTACCGATTAATCGCCCGTACGCATAATCGGGCCGATTATTAGCACAATCGGTATAATCGGGTATCGGCAAAAATAATCGGTGCTGATGCAAATATTTTTTTTAAATAACCAATTTTTCCTGATAAAAGTTGTATATACAATCGCGTTTTGACTGACCGTAACTTAATCCTTTGTAACACTAGAGCTCGGGATAAATACAGTATGCAAACAAGTTGCTCATTAACTAACACTACTGTATAGTCGAATAACCATATATCGAGATAAACACATCGAACCATCAATTAATCTTTTGTAACAAAGAGATTGCTCTAATAAAGTATTTAAAAAGAATTTATCTTGCTGCCAGTTGTGCGAAATTTTCAACTCCAGCGTCCGGTAACATTTGTAAACTGCAGTAAACCAGACTAAAGTACATGTCGCTAACCACCATTGTAGTGCCAAAGTCATGTGAATAGCCAGTAAGATTAACATCAAAGGAAGTAATGATGGATATATACACAGTCAATTTTGAGGTTTGTGTTTTTTCTTTATCTTTATGAAAACTCACAGAAGGGGCGGTCTCTCATAAGTCATAACAGGTTTTACTGTACCTTTGAAGCACCGACATATACAAAACAAATAAAACAATTCTATATCAATGTGTTACAATTATCTGATGTTGCCGCAGCAATAACGAGTATTTGTTGTCGTCAAAGCAAGCCGACGACCTTTGCTCATAGAAAGTCGGCAATAAACTCAAAAGCATTGCCTCAATTTACATAGTGATTAGAACATATTTATTGTGCCGCGAAACTTTCCTGTTTGCAAAAAAAAAAAAAAATCGCCCACCCCCACGGTCTGTGGACAACAAAGTAGTAATTTATTTGGACACATTGTTTCAAGAGCCCAAATAGATTGGATTATTAATATCGGCTCTGCGTAAGTACTGTACATTATAGTATATGGTCTCCCTGGTAAACTCGACCGACCCGCGAATTATGAAGGCTGTATTTTACCTTTATGTAATTTCGTGTTGTGGAAATCAGAAAATATGCACATGCAAAATAATAACAAAATCAATAATAAATAGTACTTTATAAAAGTTTAATAATTTTCGGGTCATCGAAAGTTACTTTTTTAACATGCATATGTCTTAGAACACGGATATTTTTGTCCCAAGATGTACTGCCGTTACAATAGACAACAAAAACACCTAAAACCTGTAAAGTTTTGACATTGGCCCACGGATAGGCACCCCCCCCCATTCCAGGCCTTTATTGTTTTCTAAATTTGTCGGCTTATACCTGAGTACATAATATGATAATCAAATAATCGGTCTCATAATCGGTATCGGCAATTTTGATAATCGGCTATACGCGGTATCGGCATAATCGGCAAAAAGTGACATCGGTACAGCTCTATCGAAAACTGTATTTATGACCAGGATATCTTAATCAACATTATGAAATGTCAACATTTATAAGTCATATAATTTGTTACATTTTCTTTTTGAATGACATTCTTAGTACACCACAATTAATGATATTCAAGGTCATTTCAATCAATGAAAATGTCATGTCTAGTGGAGATAGTACTTTAATAAATAAATACCAATTAAATTTTTAAAATTATTTATTGAAATTTGTGTACAGTTCTAGCTCTATCTTTTAGTTCCTTTTAAGTGTAAGGAAAGAAAGAATCATGAAATTCACATAATTTAATCAATTTTTTTTGCATTAATTCTTTAAATAAACATATTTCTTCAATCAATAATACAATATATAGTGAAATATTGATAAATAAAAATAACAAATATATATACATGTACTATGTAATTTAGTCTCGTAACTGGTAAGTATGACTCCTACTTAATTTTATCTTTCAATTGAGTTTCAATGCAAACATCATAAATATGATACAACCTGCATCTACTCAAATGTGAAAAGACTTGCTCACATCATTACCATAAGTATTCCATGAGAACCAAATTAAGTACAAATTCACTGGCTAAACTTTACATTGATAACTAGTAGGAATGTCATGGTTCTTTGACATGATAACAAGACATTAGTGATGGGAATCGGTCAGAAATTCATAATCGATAATCGGTTCCCCTTAACCAACTGATCATCGATTATAATCGGTTACTAAGAGCAAATTTTAATTTTTGTTAAACAGTTATATCTTTGATAAAGAGTTCAATATATTTGCAAAGGTACAGGAGTAATCTCTTTTAATGACATGTATACTTTAACCTGACAATAATTATTACATTATGTGTTACTTTTGTTCTACAACTTTGTTAAATGAACGAATATGGCCGATCAGTCATATGTAACTGAATTACTGCTACAATCCCCCGAAATTCTTTCGTTCACATGTAATATGTCTATAATTTAAAATTTAGAATGACATGTTTTTCTTGTTTGTCATTGTTTATAAATACTACAAAAGATATTGCAATTTGACTGAAACAAATCAACAAAATGTGTTTAAATGTATTAACTCAACACTTTAGCAGCTTGACCATGTAATAATGGCTATATGTTCCTAATTATGAATCATAAGGTTTCATATTTGTAGTTGTGATGGGAATTAATAAATTTCCAATCAACTTTAGTGGCTGGAAGTTTTACTAACCTTTGTGCTTTCCATACACCTAAAAGGTAGTCTCCCTTTACACACAATCGATTATGGAGTTCACAATCGATTATCTGCTCAACCAACTGATGATCGATCATAATCGATAATCGGAACAACACTACAAGACATATTGAACAGATTAGTTGTCTCTATGAGAGAAAATTACAATAAAGATGCCAACATCATGGTATTACCAGGGAATTGATTAGGTTCCGTTCCTATGACCAACTACTATGTTTTTGCCTTTGGCTAACATGTGGATTCATTTTTCAACTGTGCATTGATATATTTATCCCAACTTTTCAATTTCTAATAAAATGCACATATTTCTGACTTTTCTATTTTTTTCTTCTTATTGATCCACATTCTGTCAGTGCTAATCACAATTTTGCCCCAATATCTTGTTTATGCTCAGTGTTTATGGACATGTTGTTTGTTAGCTAGTGAGGGTTGTGCATGTGGTTTGGATTTTTAACAAAGTTATAACAATTTTTCAGACATATCACTATGATGTCTACAGTGGGACAGTTTATAGTGATGTCTAGCACTGGGACAGACATGTAGCATCATGTTCCACCGAGTCACATAATCCTGACACCAGGCAGACCAGTCTTAACACTAACCTCTTAATGCTGAGAACCAAAGAAGGCAGCTGCTAGTACCATATTTATAAGTATTTGGTATTTGGTATGACTCAGCTGGGGCTTGAACCCATGACCTGCTGCAGATAAGTTAGCAAGTGAAAGGTGCATATATACACATACTTTAACAGAGCTTAAAGAACATGATAAAAACCAGACAAAAAAAAACTAATATCCTTGTCCATCCAAAAAAGCTACAACTTAGTATGTGAAAGCCACAGGCTGTAACCTTAGGAAGATAGAAATTAGTACAAGCATAGTTCATATGTAAATAATTACCTTGACTAGCAACTACATCTAAGACTTCACATTAAAACCATGCAACGATTACTTTAATTACTCCTTCAAGTTACAACACACAGTTAACCTGTTGAAGGTAATCTATGGCATCACATATAGTATTATTAATATGAATAGTTTACTGCACTGGGTAGAAATGGCCTTATAGGTAAGCTATGGCATTTACAGCATAGAAAAATCTGAGATCATAAGCTAAACACTGATGCTTGATACATGCTTGTAAAGCCTGTATGTAGGTCACAGTGACCTGTGGTTGTAACAATGTAGCAATACCAGAGATGCATTAAATTATCATGTTTAATATGGGACCTGGTGCTGCTTCTAAATAAGATTCATACACTGCCTGCAATATGATACATATTGATATACATATGAACTTTATGGTCTATCCATCTTTGGAAGGTAGGTGGATCACTTTTATGTATATTGACATGCTAGTTGTATTTCCAGGATGCAAATTACAGACAGACATATAGTTGTCATATTTATATGCAATTCTCATTGATGACAAGAAAATAAAAAATATTTTCAAACAAGCTACCTTCTGGTAGTCAATGAGTTTTATTCAGCATTTTAGGAACTTTAATGATGGCTTCATTTAACTCAATTAACCAGGCCTTTGTTTTACACAGCATGAATGCTTTGAAAACACCGTACTGCTAATTTCAAGTCTCACTTCAACTTAGAAGATATTATGATGTTATCTTTAAAACTGAAGAAATAATCCTTTCTAGAACAAATCCAAGTGCAGGTATGAGGATGAATACCAAAAAAAATCTATAACATTGTACTTCCTGCAGATGCAAAAGACTATTGCAACCACAGGTACTTGTATTTGCCAGTGAAGAAGTAAAACTGTTCACAACACCATCAAGCCTTGCTGATTCTGTGATAATTTATTAATTCCATCAGCAACTTCATTCAATGGTTAAATACCTCTGAATAAAAAGAGAACTTCTAAATTTGTTACCATATGTACAATTAAAGGAGAGATGCTGCCAAGATTTTATCTTAAGGGAAACCTCGCCCCTTGCCATCTAAATATGGGGAGAGTAGAAAAGTAAGAGGGCAAGGAGGAAACAGATATAGTTCAATATTTACATTACCACTTCAATATCTGTCTTTCTTCCCGTTCATCATTCTAAGAGCTCTACTGAAATCTAAGATGTCACCTCTAGTTGTATAAATATTACTCTGTTAATTTATTTCTGAGTATACTTTGTTCCTTATTTGTGTATGAATATAGTTCTGTGCTTCCATCTGAAGAGGAATATAGTGAAACCCCGCTTTAATGCGAATTCGGATATAACACAGTCATGACGTGGCTCCCGAAATTTGATTTGATTTATTCACATTTGAATTTTCTTCTTCTTCAAAATACATTTAATAGTGTATTATGAATTTATTTTCATTTTGGGCAAGAGATCGTGTATGGAGATGAGATCACATATCAATTAGAATAAAAATATGATTGTGGCATGGTTCCTGAAACTTTAAATATATGTACATGTATTTTTCTTGCACTGGGAGATTTTTTTAATTTTAAATACGAGATATAGTGTGTAAAACAATTATAATCATTTGGGGAAGAGTTTGTGTATGAATTTTAATATAATACAATCATGGCATAGCTTCTTAAATTTAACAATTTCACCAGGTTTTTGAAGTGTTGTGCCAAAATAAAAATGATGTGATCTTTGTGGTTGTCTTCAATTAATTCTGTATACAATCGTTTCTCGAACAATAGTCAATGTGTGTTTCTTCTTTAACTGGACATACAATGAAGCAGCAGACAATGTGGTGGTTGATATAAGCTTCTCATAGTTTAATAAACATCAAAAAATGAAAGCCGCCAACATGTTTTCTGGGCTTGGTGGTCTTATTAGATGCAATCAGTTGACCAGTAAATAATGTCCGCTTTACTTGCTGGAAATTAAGAGGATTTGAAATTGTTCATGTATGCAGCTTAAAAACAGTAATAAAAGTGACTTGTGACCACTGCAGGCCTACTGCACTTAGTTCTTGGGTGTTTCATATGTATGGGGGTTGCTTATAAAATCGTTAATAATTTCACTTTTATTTAATTTTTTTTTTTAAATTCCCATTGCGGAAAAGCATGTTCACAAGCTGAAATCATTCATTGCACTATGCGCAAAAAAAAATTATTATGATTTTGGGGAAGAGAACATGTATGAATTCTAATATATATATAATACGATAAAGTACTAGAAATAGTGTGTAAATTGCGGCTTCTTAAGTGTATTAATTTCACCAGGTTCTTGAAGTGTTATGCCTAAATAAACATTATCAGAAATAATACTTTTTATTGATTCAAGAGTAAAGACATGTGTTCTTTAACTGCATACACAACCAAGCAGCAGACAACGCAGTGGTTGATACAAGATTCTTTATAAACATCAAAATATGAAAGTTGCCAACATATTTTCTGGGCTTGGCGGTGTTATTAGAGGGAATCATTTGACTAGTAAACAATGTCGGCTTTGTTAGCTGGACATTGAAAGGGTGTGAAATTGTACATGCATACTGTTATATCTATGTGATATAAGTCATTTATATTTATTTTTATTGTTTGTTTGTTAGATTTAAATTTGTCATTTTAAGCTTTAAGATTTGTTCTTTGAAGTGGGGGGGGGGTGACCTAAACTTTTACATAGTAAACACCAGGTGTTGACCTCATTTCTGACCTGGTTTTAGAGTTGTAAACAAGCTTTTAAAATGACTGGTTGGTTCCAAGGACAAAATGGAGTAAAGTATAAACATCTTTCTATTTTAGCTGGGTCATACGCTGGTTATGTGATTTCTTGAATGTAAATTTGTTCTGATAGTTTTTAGAAGGTCGTGACCCCTTTCTTGTTTACGTAAAAACAGGTATATAAGTGATGTTTTGGAGCGAGCTATTCAGTAGAAGTTGGGCTTTTATAATATTAAGTTGTGTCTTCTTTTTGAGTTATTATAAATTACTGTGTACTGGAAATCGTGCCAATTCGTTTGGATTCAAGAGGATTTATTTTGTTATTTATCTGGAAAAAAATATGTGCTCATAGATTTTCATGAAAAAGAACTGACTAAATCAAGAGACATTGTCTACCATGTTGAATACTTCGCTGGAATTCGAACCTAGAACTATTTGGACATTTTATTACCAGGACCTTTTGCAATTTCTCTAGTGGATAATATTTTGGACTAATTTTGGAATTGATTCTTAAAACCATAAGTTTATTTTTCTTTCTGAAAAATATTTGTACTCAATAAATTGTTTATCAAGTTTTACAAGCTTGTTATTTTCACTCTTTCTATGTTACTGTTTATTCAAGCCTAAGCATCGTAACATATAAATTGGTAAGCTCGTCCGAAATTGAGATAAATTGGAATTTGGCTAGAATTATTTTCAGAAAATTTTGTTTTAAATTTGAATACCCCTAGTTTTTGAAATTTTTTTAAATCTTTAGTGAGATTGACAGGCTTGTATTAAAATGAAATCTAAAGTAGAAATATTTCTTTCTAATCCTACTCAGGAGCAATTAGATCTTTTCAAGAAAGATGAGTTGATTCAACTTTCCAGAAAATATGATCTTTCTGAAGTCAAGGCTTCTTTAACGAAACAAGATATCAAAAAGATTTTGGTTAAATATTTGGTAGAAAAGAATGTTTTAGAAAAAAGTGCTTTGATTTTGGTCAGTAAGTCTGCATCAGACTGACATTAAACTAAAGGAATTAGAATTAAAATTCAAGATGGAATTAGAGTTGAAGAAGCTGGAATTTCAGGAAAGGGAGAGCGAGAGACTGGAAAGAGAGAAAGAAAGACAATTACAATATGTAAATGAGAAGAGAGAGAGAGAGACAGGAAAGGGTGAAAGAAAGACAATTACAATATGCTAAAGAGGAGAAAGAAAGAAAATTACAATATGACAAAGAGGAGAACGAAAGACAATTAAAATATGACAAAGAGAAGGAAGAAAGTGAATATCAATATAGAATGAAAGAATTATAGCTGGCAAGTGAAAAACACCTTCATACTTCAAATCCAAATTTAAGTTTTGATTTAGCAAGGAATATTAGATTAGTGCCCCCTTTCAGAGAAAAAGAAGTAGACAAATACTTTATTCATTTTGAAAAAGTTGCAGAAAATTTAAAGTGGTCAAGGGAGCATTGGACTCAGTTATTGCAATGTGTACTCACTGGTAAGGCTAGTGAGATTTACACTTCACTGTCTGTTCACCAAAGTGGTGATATGATGTGGTTAAAGAATGCATTCTAAGGGGTTATGAGTTAGTCCCTGAAGCTTATCGACAAAAATTCAGAAATTACAGAAAAGAAGCTGGACAAACTCATGTCAAATTTGCTAGAGAAAAAGAGCAGTTGTTTGATAGATGGTGTTTAGCCAAGAAAGTTGAACAAGATTATCAAAATCTCAAGCAAATGATATTAATTGAAGAGTTCAAAAACTGTCCATAGTGATGTTAAAACTTATCTCCATGAGCATAGGATTGAAACCTTGGAGAATGCTGCTCGAGCTGCTGATGAATATTCTTTGACACATAAAGTTAATTTTGTTAATAAGACTTCTACTCAACAGTCTTCTGGCAGAAAAGTATTTCAGCCTAATACCTGCCCTTTAAAAACTCAAACTAGCACAACTTTCAAAAATCAAACTTCAGAGAAGCTTGATTCTAGATCCTTGTTTCTTCTAACGTGTACCTATTGCAAGAAAAAAAGGACACATTATTTCTGATTGCTACAAATTGAAAACTAAGCATCAGAATCAAGACAGACCTGTTACTAATGCTCTTATTTCTAAGAGGTCGAGGTCTCGGTCATGTATTGAAAGCAATACTTTTGTTGGGTCTAATAAATAACCAGTCTGATTTTATTATGGAGAATTATGAACCATTCATATCGAAGGGTTCTATATCACTCTTGGGTGATTCAGCCAATCCCACCCCTATTAATATTTTAAGGGACACAGGAGCTTCTCAGAGTCTTTTATTGTCAGGTACTTTGCCTTTTTCTGAGAAGTCTTCTTCTAATGAAAGTGTTCTTATTCAGGGAGTAGAGTACAGCTTTGTTAATGTTCCTCTCCATTGTGTAAATTTGTCATCAGACTTAGTGTCAGGACCTGTGAAAGTCGGAACAGTCTCAGTTTTACCCGTTGAGGGCATTCATTTATTGCTAGGCAACGACTTAGCTGGAGACAAGGTTGTGGTTAATCCACTTGTAACTGACAAGCCTGATTTGGATCAGAAAGTTGATCCAATTGAAAAAGAATTCCCTGATATATTTCAAGCTTGTGCAGTTACCAGAGCTATGTCAAAGAAAGCTCTTGAGAATGATGTTGATGAAGACAGCATTCCTTTAGCTGACACGTGTCTAGGTCAGGCTTTTGATGAGGTCACTTTTACTCCTTCTTTGGATCAATCAAAAGGTATTGATCATAGTGATCCTCTTTTAGCAACTCATTCTCTTTATTCTAATCAAGGTGATAAACAACAGTCACTTGTCGTCAAACAGGAAAAATATCCTGAGATCTCCTGTTTATTTCAATGGGCCATAAGTGAGACTGAAGCCACTGAAGTTCCTGTCTGTTATTTCATTAAAAATGGAATTCCTATGAGAAAATGGAGACCTCCCAAGGTACCGGCTGGTGATAAGTGGTCGGTGAACTATCAAATAGTAGTTCCAAAACCTTACAGACAGGAAATACTTAATATGGCCCATGAAACTCCTTTGGCTGGTCATTTAGGGATTAATAAAACTTATCACAAGATCTTGGCTCACTTTTATTGGCTCAAAATCAAAAGTGATGTTGCCAAATACTGTAGATCTTGTCAAATGGTAGGAAAACCCAATCAGAAGATACCTAAGGCTCATCTACAACCTATTCCTGCCTTTGACAAACCATTTAGAAGAATTATGGTAGATTGTGTAGTTCCCTTACCCAAGACCAAGTCAGGTAACCTGTTGACCATTATGTGTGCGTCAACAAGGTTTCCAGAGGCAATTCCGTTGAGGAATATAAAATCTAAACAATAGTAAAAGCTTTGATAAAGTTTGTTACTCTGAATGGCCTTCCCAAATCTGTTCAGTCTGATCAAGGTTTAAACTTCATGTCTGGAATTTTCCAACAAGTTATGTATGAATTGGGCATTCAGCAATTCAAATCTTCTGCCTATCACTCTGAGAGCCAAGGGGCATTAGAAAGATTCCATCAGACTTTGAAAAATATGATCTGATCATATTGTTTTGATATGAATAAAGATTGGGATGAAGAAATTCATTTACTATTGTTTGCTGTTAGACTATCAGTTCAAAAATCTTTAGGCTTTAGTCCCTCTGAACTGGTTTTTGGACACACTGTGCGTGGATCATTGAAGATATTGAAAGAGAAACTTCTCTCTAATGAAGATACTGAGATCAATCTTCTCGATTATGTTTCCAATTTTAGATACAAGTTGTCAAAGGCTTGTGAGGTCGCAAGAGCAAATCTGCACTCTGCTCAATCTAAAATGAAATCAAGATATGATAAAAAAATCGAAAGAAAGGCGTTTTCAGCCTGGTGATAGAGTCCTGGCTCTCTTGCCAATACCACAAAATCCTCTTCAGGTCAAATATTATGGTCCCTACACAGTTGACAGGAAAATTAATGACTTAAATTACATCATAAATACTCCTGGGAGGCATAAACAAAAACAACTCTGCCATATAAACAAGCTAAAAGAGTATATTGAAAGAGATAGCCTTGTTAAACATGTAATTAATTTAGTTGTACCTGTCCCACTCAGTGAAGAAATATCATCAGATTCTATTGATATTGGAATGACAAATCTTTGTAATTCAAAAATTATGCAAGGTCTAGACCAGAAACTTTCACATTTACAAGTGCAAGAAAGAAATGAACTGAAACAGTTATTATTTGAATATGAGCACTTATTTCCAGATAATCCAACAAGGACAAACAAAATTTTTCATGACGATCAAATTGTAAATTCCAAACCTGTTAAACAACATCCTTACAGGATGAATCCACTCAAACAGGAATTCTTAAAAAAGGAAATTCAATATTTGCTGAAGAATGATTTTATTGATCCCAGTAAAAGTGATTCGAGTTCATCATGCATACTTGTTCCAAAACCAGATAAAACTTTCCGTATGTGCACTGATTATAGGAAGGTGAACAGTGTGACAAAAACAGATTCATTCCCATTACCAAGAATTGACAATTGTATTGATAAAATCGGGAATGCCAAGTATGTCACCAAATTTCACCTTCTGAAAGGATTTTGGCAGATTCCACTAACGGAAAGAGCAAAGGAAATCTCAGCATTTGTGACTCCAGATGGACTTTACCAATATAAAGTAATGCCATTCAAGATGAAAGGGTCAACAAATACATTTCAACATCTCATGAATATGATCACCTCTGGTCTAGAAAATTGTGATGCTTATATAGATGACGTCATCATCTACAATGACACCTGGATAGAACATCTAGCAACAATTTGAAAATTCTTTGACAGACTCACTGATGCATGTTTGACAGTTAATTTTTCTAAAAGTGAGTTCTGCCGTGCACGTGTGACTTTCTTAGGACATATTGTGGGACATGGACAAGTAAGATAATATAATAGCAGAAGCTATTTCCCGTGTATATGTTATATACACTGTAATTTAAACGAGTTTTTTTTAACCTCAGGTGTAAATTGGTTTGTGGTAAAAAGAAAGTTTTATCATATAAACCTTTCTTTTTATTTTATGGGGGAAGGTGTTACGTATATGTGATATAAGTCATCTATATTTATTTTTATTGTTTGTTCAATTTAAATTTGGCATTTTAAGTTTTAAGATTCGTTCATTGCGAGGGGGGGGGGGTGACCTGTACTTTTACATAGTAAACACCAGGTGTTGACCTCATTTCTGACCTGGTTTTAGAGTTGTAAACAAGCTTTTAAAATGACTGGTTGGTTCCAAGGACAAAAGTGGAGTAAAGTATAAACATCTTTCTATTTTAGCTGGGTCATACGCTGGTTATGTGATTTCTTGAACGTAAATTTGTTCCGACAGTTTCTAGAAGGTCGTGACCCCTTACGTAAAAACAGGTAAATAAGTGATGTTTTGGAGCGAGCTATTCAGTAGAAGTTAGGCTTTTATAATATCAAGTTGTGTCTTTTTGAGTTATTATAAATTACCGTGTACTGGAAATCGTGTCAATTCATTTGGATTCAGGAGGATTTATTTTGTTATTCATCTGGAAAAGAATATGTGCTCACAGATTTTCATTAACAAGAACTGACTAAATCAAGTGACATCATCTTCCATGTTGGATACTTCGCTGGAATTCGAACTTAGAACTATTTGGACATTTTATTACCAGGACTTTTTGCAATTTCTCTAGTGGATAATATTTTGGATTAATTTTGGAATTAATTCTTAAAACCGTAAGTTTATTTTTCTTGTCTGAAAAATATTTGTACTCAATAAATTGTTTATTAAGTTTTACAAGCTTGTTATTTTCACTCTTTCTATGTTACTGTTTATTTGAGCCTAAGCACGTAAAAAAAACTTTATATCAGTGGCACGTGACCATTAAAGACTCACTGCATTTGGTTCTCGATTTTATGTGTATGGTGTTTGTTTATGAACTCGTCAGTAATTTCCTATTTTTTGTATATTAACAAAATATTTTACCACTGAATCACTAAATCAACTTTACAATTTGTATAGACATCGGTCATAGAACCTGGAACATAATGAAATGTACACTTGCTTCGTCTTTCTTAACCTGATTTTCTGTTAATTGTTCCCATTGATTTCAGACACATAATGATTTGTGACAAAAATATTGAATAGTTTAAATACATTTGCAATTTTTGCAATGGAATTATGGATTCGGTGCATGCCATGATGGTACTATATCAGAGAGTAAGTAAACAGTGTTAATACTCTGTTCATGCTATATACTGGACAATGAATTCAGACACAACGTTCTTGGACAAAATTATTGAATATTTTATTTTTGTTGATACCCTAAATTGATATAACGTCAGTTGGGGTATTATCGATCAACGTGAATTTTTGGGGAAAAAAATGAAAATTAGTAAACTATTTAACGCAAAGTAATAACCTATAAATATATTATCCGTCCATTGTTTTGAATAAGTCTTATTACTGCATTCCATTTAATAAAAGTTTTAAACTACACCATAATGCTTATTCCAGGGCACAATGTGCCAATGAAATTTAGTTTAACAGCATATCATGTCATGCCTGATAAATCCAGATGTGTAAACAGTTGCCAACCCCCAAAACAGATGTCATGATAGGAACGGTTAAATAAAAATCGTCTGATAATACTCAGATTTTTTACATTAGACACGAGTACACATACATATGCCAATTCAATGTTTGCTGACAGAAATAAAAATAATATAAAACCCCACATTATCGCGATCTAATTTATTGGACCCCAATTATCACGTTATAGCGGGCTTCCACTGTACATAGTTAGGGTTTTCAGCTTAAAGATGTTGGAAAACTGATCTTCATGGCCATGGCTGTTATGTACAATTTTCCAGAGATCCCTGATATTATCTTTTCAATACGTCTGGTCCAAAATAGGATTTTGCACTACTAAAAACTTGCCTTATTGAATCAGTAGTTTACTGACTGCTGTGCCAAATTTCCTGTCTGTTTCATAATGCTGTATGAGAGTATGTATACTGATATTCCATCAATGTAATAGTCTGCTTATGCAGACAGAGGCATTCAAATAAATTTCATTTTTTCAACCTCATTTATTCGGTTTATTTTAGCTGTGACACGAATAAATGGTTTTGTAATACGTGACCCACAGGTATATAAAAAAAATCGTACATTTTGATGCTTTGTTAGCACAATTTTCAGATTCAAAATCACTCACTGGCATCTCCGTTAACACTTTCCCAGTTCCACTAATCTGATATACTTTATAACTTTAAAATTTATGTCATCATCCCTATCAGTAGCCAGTATTTACCGAATAAAAAAACATAATGAATCACGCCGGGAATCATACATTTTGGGGTTTCTGTATTTAACACGCATTTATAAAACTTTAGTTCACAAAAGTTTTAAACTACACCAAAATGCTTATTCCAGGGCACAATGTGCCAATGAAATTTAGTTTAAAAGCCATTCATGTCATGCCTGATGAATCCAGATGTGTAAACAGTTGCCTACCCCCAAAACAGATGTCATGATAGGAACGGTTAAATAAAAATTGTATACTTCACCTAGCACATTTTCATTTGCGGATTTTCATATAATTTGAAGGCATTCTCATGCATCACTGTTCTACAAGCATGCAAATTCATACCAATTTTGCACAATTTATGAAATCACATACCCTGACAACATCTATTAGTACTTTACATATCAATTAATGATTCTTGCACAAAGTTTCTTTACTGCTTAGGCAATACTTCTTTTTTGACAAGCAGGGTTATTGGTGTTATTATTTAACTTGGACCAGAACAAGCAATAACCACCAATGAGAGTTCCGTATAACATATGTCACTGTGTGACACACTGGTAGTGTTGCTTTCAAATTGACCAAAGTAGAAAAAAAAAACACAATTCAAAGAAGAAACCTTGCGTAAAAGTTGTCATTAAATGATGAGCAAAGTACTTCATTATAAATGTGGAAGATGTTTCAAATGTATCCTATATGCTGAACATACTGCTGGGTTAAAATAATTAGCTTGGTAAGGAAGGGGGGGGGGGGACAATTATAAACAATTTCACTTTGTGCTAATTTGTTGACAGCATGCTAGCATTCTCAATAGGTCGTTTTTGTTTTACTGATAAAAATGAGTGCATAAGACTGCAAATACTGTTTCAGATGAGTTCTAAATTTAAAGAATAACATACTAATAATAATTATTCATGACTTTTGAAGACTAAAACAACTTGTATACAGTAAATATCATTCTGCATCGATGTGTATCAAAAATTTTGGATTATTGGTCATCAAGAAGCATCCCTTGTCAAGTTTCATCATTTTACATAGGATAGTATGTAAACAGCATGCACGAATTCCAATCTAAATTATATTATGAACAATTAATTCCTGTTCTACTGTACTGCAAAACTGCTTTAGTTTTTCAAAATTTATTCTCAGACCTGAAAATGTAGAGTATTGACATGTGTCTAAAAATGATTTAACTGACTTTTCAAGAGTGAATACTGTATCATCTGCACATTATAAAGTAAAATAGTCACAAAATAGATATATATGTAGGTTACTGTAAAAAAAAAAATAGTTTGTGAAAACCTTTTCAAATGTCAAAAATATAAAAAAAATACTAAATAAAGGCATATATTCTAAATATTTCTCAATATCACGTACGAGAAGACCATGGATGTGATTGTCGTTTTACAAAACACAAGACTGCACAACGTAGGGATATTTTTTCTATCTTCACTTTTTTAAAAAGCCATTTTGATTAACATTAACTGTTGTGGGCAGCACATGTTCTGGAAAATTAAAATTGGTGGCAAGATCAACTAAATGTTAAGTAAAGTATGGGTCGGAACTGGCAGCTGGTTGACATAAATGTTTAGGCAGGAAAATTATAGTCCGACGGCAAGATCAAGTAATTGTTGAACAAAGCATTGGTTTGAAATGAATGCTTATCAACATTAGTGATTAGAAAAAAAAGGTATTGTTCAAGCTGGGACCAAGGGCTTCTGTCGACATGTACATTTATCTTTTATCTCGACATCGACATAAGCATGACAATTTGGTAGTAATAGTAGACAAAGGGACCGGACTTTGCTTTCTGGTCGACACAGGCGACTTGTCAAGAAAAGTGATGTCGATATAAACGGGTGGGACTGTATAGATTTTCAAATTCACATTTCTGCATATTTTACTTAGTCAAAACTCCATACTTCATCACCAAACTGTACTCCTGAAACTACTCCATTATTAATAACAAATGAAAATTCCACTAAAAAGAAAATTCAAATCAGTCTTGATTTATTTACTTATTAATTACCTATACAGTGTATTAAATGTCTTTTCACAACCACTACACTCATATGGCTTCTCTTTTGTGTGCACCCTCACATGGATCTTCAGGCTGTACGATGTCAAGAAGGACTTACCACAGCCCTCTTCATTACACACAAAGGTGAACTCTCCTGTACAAGAAAGGAGAAAGAGATCACTTAATTCTGGTCGCAGATTTATGGACATTGTATTTACTCTTCACAAAACTGCCATTAACCACTCAATGTTGGTAAATGGTCAAAATTGTAAATGATGATCAAAATGGTAATTATTTCAACAATGAGAGTACCATTCATGGTACATCGTATGCCCACCCAGTCTTTAACAGTACCCTGCTGCTATAATTTCATGGCTAAAGGCTCTATCACATCCTTATCTAGTATCCAATTCTTTACACTGACAATTTTTGACTCCTTACAATCTGTGACATTATTTCTGTCAAGACAGCTATAACAACTGTCACTGATGGGCCAAAATCATTACCAGCGGTTGTATCTACAATTTTTTATAAATGGAGTGAAATTAGAAATAACGTTTGCTGAAAATACAACTTTATTTTTACATTATATTAAGTTAGTTATTTTTTACTATCATTAACGGAATACTTTTATCTGATGTACTTGCTATTTTATTACACTTTGTAAAGACAAGATACAAAATAGTTCTTTCCCTTTATGATTTGCACAAGCATAAAACCTGAGTTCAACATTTCCAATTTGTTTCAAATTAGCGAAAAAAGAAACATTATAATGATAGCTGAAATGCAAACACGAGTGGAATGCTAAATTGTATATTTCATTTGTAACAATTTTAATATTGTAATACCTAATTAATAATAGTATTACTGTGTTGATATATCATCTTCTAAAACTAGTCCACAGTCTAAGAACATTATTCATCCTCCAACAGTAACTGGAGGTCTAGGGAGAAAAAAAATGAGAAGAAAAAAAAAGGGCCCAGTCTGATATTGAGGTCCACTTCTTGTAATCATAAAATTATCCTTCTTTGACATGGCATGAGACACAGGATATTGAAGATGAAGTACTAGTAAGCAAATATTACATATTTTAAAAAATTAATTTATTGCAGATGTACACACTTTTTAACATCAGTAATACATTTATTTACCCGAAATTGTCACACTGCTGAATTTGCTAGCCCAGAGAGAGTCTGCTAACCTATGATAAGATGTCAAGAAAGCATGATTTGTTGTAGCTGGAAAACTGGGCTGATACAATTAGACACAAAGCATAAACACCCTCACACTGGTGTAGCATTGCTCAATGGTAAAACTAAAGAAAGCGGCATCAGATGACCAGAAGGTGGCTATCATGATCTAATCCAAAGATAAATGATTAGAAAATTCAGAAACACATAGCATTGATCTCATGGACTAAGATTGTAATGAAAGAGAGCAGATTCTTAGTCAGAAAGCAAATCACAGTTACCATTAAAATATAAACAACCTTTTTCAACTGATGCAGCATAAATTTCACTTCTTCAACTCACCAATATCAGGAGGAGAAGGAAGACTGCTTAGATCTTCACAAAAAGGTTATTTTAAAGGTATTTTCATATCTCTAAGAAACTAAGAACAAAATCCCTGATTTTGTATTCACCCTCTCTACTCACCTATATAGAATCTATCAGAGACTGGGGGAACAATATCGGCAAACTTTAAAGAAATGAAGGATCACAGAAGGGAAGCTGGTAACCACATGAGGTCCAATCAAGCGGGAGATGGACTCCACAGGGCTACTTGCGGTTTCTTTTATGAAAGTCCATTGACTTCTTCCATTTAGGCCACCTTGTCATGAGAAAGGTGGGTGGAAAAGGTGCTTTAACCCAGGACCGATTTTGATTCTTATAGTTGCCCTGTTTACAACATTTAGGATGGATGGATTACCAGTTTGTATCCTGTAATGTGGCCAGGGACAAGTGTTTTTCATCCTTCATATCTTGTGTGACCACTGTAGTGACCAGCCCTTGAAATAACATATCCACATCAAGCAGAGCAGCCAACAAATGGATTTTGATGTGTTAAAGCAAGACTTCTGATTAGTAGCATTTCTACAGGGTGAAAAAGTTCTGCAGAAAACACCATGGACATAAGGAACCCATGTCCTTTAACAATCTCTGCTATGCCACTGGAGATAACGATTCTACATTCAACAGAATGAAGGAGGCTGTAGAAAAAAGATGAACATACAAAGCTATTGTAATTAGTGTCCTATCCTTCACTAGCTTGAGAGCCTTGATGAGGATACAGGCATGTCTGAATTTGGCCGTTCCCTGAATACCTCTCGATAATGTTGTAGTGTTTAGCGCCATTTTTCAGCACATGATAGGCTATACATGGTGGCCAGTATTAATGGTGGAGGAAGAACACTGGAACTCCCAGAAAGAAGCACCGACCCACGAGAACCTATTGGCAAGCTTTCTCACATACTTACTTTAACCGAATCTGAGAATCACACCCATGCAGACAGTTGTGAGATGGCAGTGATCCGTAATGGAGAGCACTTTAGACTACTCAGGGCTAAAACCTCAAAATCAATGGAAAGGGATGCATTACAGATAAATGAAAATACAGCAAGCACCAGGGAGAAAATAACAAAACACAATGCAACATAGGATATGACTTGACACAAAAAAGATGACTTAAATGCGAAGTAAAAGGAAAAGAATGATATTCTGATTATCATAAGTGGACTGAGGTATCAGTCTGGAATCATATTTATATCTTATAATCTAGACCTCCAATTGATAACTGGAGATGGGAATAGTGTTCTTGGACCGGGGAAAATATATAACAATGTTATGATAGCAAGTAATGAAATTACAGCCATTCAGATCTTTGAATTCTGGGTGTGAAATAGCTAATGGAGAGGAGAAAAATAACTGACAACTAGCATTAACTCATTCGGTCCACATCTTATTAATATGTGTGATCTGGTTTCTGCATTCAATGGCCGATCCCGCCAATAGTCGAAGTTTGTTGACTGCATTCAATAGTCAACCCCATCTTTTGTTGCTTTGAATGTGTGTTAGATACATCTCTGATTGGTTACAAATGATTTTACATTTATTTGTGAAAATTTGAATCAGATTTGTTCAGAAACCACAGGTTAATAATGGATGGCAGTTTCACTACAAATGTTCTGCATGAAAAATTGTAAATGTTGGCAGGCATAAGACTTGACAATGAGAGCGAAAATGAATTTATTGGGTTTAATCTAAAAAATATTGAGCAAGGAAAGGAAAAATATGTCAGCAGTTGGATACTTTGCGAGATTTAGATTCGGACATAGAAATTTCTGAGACTAAGTCATCAGAAGATGATGCTGATAGTGATGATAATAGTATGTAAAATCAACAGTATATGAGATAGAAAGTGATGCAGATACACAAACATAATCAAAATCTTGTAATTGTTCAATACAATAATACTATCACTACCCAAGAAGAGCTCTTCTTGTCTCATCTATGTTTTGCAGGTGAAAAAAATCTGGTAAAGTAATTGGACAGGATAATTACCTTTGTGTGTTTTCTTGTGTGTTTTGAGATTTCCTGCAGTGCTGTATGTTCTTGTACACTCTGCATAGTCACACTGAAACCTAAATTTCAACAAGATATTTTTAGTTTTTATCCCTAAAAGAATGATATAATAAACTGATTCTGACAAAAGAAAATGTATAGTAATTCCCAAACTTTAAAAAAATCAGAGATCTTTGTTCATGGACCTGTTTCTGAAACTAGCTATGTAAAAACTAAATATAAAACTGAAGAAAAAACAAAACAAAACTAGCTATGTAAACACTAAAAACAAAACTGAAGAAAAATAAATTATAATAAGGCTAAAGGTCTAAAGGTTGAGGTACTGGATACAGATTTTGATTAATAAATTGCCTAGTCATAGATATTTCCTGCTGCTGTCATAGAGTGAATTTTTTAAGTAGAGGTTAATGGGTTAATATATATTTCTGTGTCTGTGTGTGTTTATATAAAAACAATCATGCATATTTAAATGCAATTGTCAATTTTTTTACATCTGGGAGGCAGAAAAAACACTTATACAGGAGTCCTCCCATACACACCCATTTGCTGGATGGCAAATTCAGGGACATGCTAGTTCTACTTCAACCACCTGTTGAGTGGGAAAATGTGTTGATCAATTGATAATTTTAGCTGTGCTGATATTGACAATCACAAAATTCACCCATATGTACATGTTGTCATTGTAAGAGTACTACTGAAGAATATAACCCACAAGCTTGGCGACAAGTTCAAAGAACTGACTAGCTGCAGAGTGGTGAGAAAATGTGCTGATATATACCATGACTCATTTCAGAGACAGAATGGCCCATTGATGTAGTTCTGTAAATAAGTCGTGCATGTGACCTCAAAATCAAGACATATGGGGTTTAAATGGCAAATTGATAAAGATTGTAATGAAAATCAACAGAGTACTAGAAGCTGCTAGAACTGACATTTCACATGGAACACTATATGTGATGCCCAACTTAGTGCTTGGAATAAGACCTTTCCCTGACTTGACATAATTCACCCTCACTCCAATGGACAAACAAGGGATACATGTGAGTGATGTCAGAATTTAGAAAATTCAACTTGATGGTAACAACTGTTTCTACTAATATGTATGTATGTATGTATGTATGTATGTATGTATGTATGTATGTATGTATGTATTTTTTTTATTTTTATTTTATTTTAATGTAAAGGTATGGACTTTGTAGTCTGAAATAAAGAATTCTTATCTTTTATATATATAAATATATATATAAAAGATAAGAATTCTTTATTTCAGACTACAAAGTCCATACCTTTACATTAAAATAAAATATAAAAAAAAAAAATATTTTTAAAAAATTATTTTAAATACAAAAGTACATACATAAACATTTCCTTATGCTTATGTTATTGAGAGAGAGAGAGAGAGAGAGAGAGAGAGAGAGAGAGAGAGAGAGAGAGAGAGAGAGAGAGAGAGAGAGATAGATAGAGAGAGAGAGAGAGAGAGAGAGAGAGAGAGAGAGAGAGAGAGAGAGAGAAGCAGAGCAAACAAATTCACATCACAACTCTATGACTCTTTAACTAAATAATAGAAAGAGCAAAAACAAGTTTTGTAAAATTCAGCAAATACTTCTCTAAAATGCAAAGTGAAAAGTATCAAAAGAACTTATGGTATTGCAAATTAAATTTTATTATTATTTTTGACATTTTCAGAAATTAATCTATTTCTGGTTGCAATACGATTGTTCTGAGCAGAGAAAATCTTCTCACACTCTGCAGATGCATGTCTAGTTTAACAAATTAGGAATACCTTTAGTAGATGTACATTATCCTATTTCTGAGAAGCTTTATTTCTATTTGACCAGTGACTCAAGAGATGCTACTTAAGTATTAAGTTTTAAAGACTCAGAAAATGGAATTTTAAAGTAATCTGTTATCAACTTACTACATACCACTCTCTTCAGCATGTCTTAATGGATTTCCAGTCATGCATATTTGTAATGTCAAGCCTAGATAACAAAAACAAACCAAAGAAATCACTTTGGTTACCAAGACAAATCAAACAAACTTGGAGTATAACATGGCCAGACTTTGTTTACATTATTTATGCAAAGATTTTTTCCAAAATTTGTTGTCTTGCAGAAATTTTCATGTAATGCTCATATCAATTTTCATGAAAGATTGTCAATTTCGCATGTGTCATGGTAGTATCACTGACTTAACAAATCCGCACTATGTCAGCAAATACACTCAGACACATCGACATACAAAGCTGCATGACTCCAGTTCACAGTATCTGAGAATCTGACAAACATAATGCTTAAATCAATGAAGCATAAAAGAATCCCATTCGAATTGGCAAGACATTTAACTTGCACAATGAATTTCATATTATCCAAACCTTTTGATTTCTGTAGTTTTAGTCCTTGGGTTCTGATGCTCAACTGTCAGTGTGGCATACGAGGGGTTGGCGGGCATACGGCTGTTCCCTGGGTCAATCTGCATCAAAATTTGATCATCTGAAATTGTATGCCTGACATACCTGTAAACACAAATCATAAGATACTGAAACCTGTCTAACACAAAAAGCTGTCCTCTGTCCATACATTTTCTTTGGTAAGAGTTCAGTATGAAAACCCAGTGGTTCATACATTGTAAAGTTTATGTGCAGGTGTCTTTCATACAGAAGTGTCATGGAATGTAGGTTCCACAGTCTGATATACCTGGTCAGCAAACGACTACAAATAGATGTGGAATCCAGTTCATTAAAACTACCATTATCGGTAAGGAAATTTTTTAAATGTCATTTAGCATTTATATAGTGTACATGTCTTTCTCAGTCTCAAGAATCTTGCTGTTTTTCAATCATTTTGTTAAAAATATGAAAAGCACTTGCTTATATACCTATTTACTCAACCAGTATGACACCCATCATTCACTGAATCTAAATAGCCATATCTTAAGGTGTGTGACCAACAATTATCAGACTCAGGTTAAGAGGTTCAAAAGAGATACATAATATACAGTGGGATTCAATCCCCATAGTATATAATTTTAATTTCATATGATGTAGCAATACCCTATTGGCTGCAAAGAATTTCCTTGACAAGACTTATTTCTTATTCTTAACAGATGCATGAAACCATCTCTAATATTCTCGAGTCCTAACAAAATTCTCAAACTGGCTGTCAAGGTGGCCATATTAGATATTAGATCAGTACTATTTTCATTTAAAAGCAACCATACAACATAAGAAGTCTTTTACTGAAAACTTTATATGACCTTCACAAAAATAAGTGACCAAGAGGGTTTTGTACGAAGTTCCTGGTGAAAATCCCATGTCTACCAGGACATCCAGTCAGGACATGAATTAAAACTTAAGGTGGGCTATACAAGTTAAAACTGGCTGTGATGTTGTAATTATAACAATTCTCAGTTCCTTTAATTTGCATATCATTTCATTTTGTGTCCTGCAAGGAAGAGAGTACACTGTTCAATATTAATTTAATCAGCTTAATTCAATTTCAGATCAATAAATTTGCCAAGACAATGGAAGAAGAAAGAAACGACAATATTCCAGTCACTTTTTTTAATGTCAGCTTCGAGCAACACATCCTACTATATTTACTTCTTCTTACATGAACTTTAAAAAACTTCTCCACAGCAGGTTTAGGATCAACACTTTTAAGTTCTGGACTAGGTGTTCCTTGTGTTGCCATTCCATTTTTCCTTCCAAAGTTGCCACACTATGTGTATAAAGCAAATAAAGTTCCGTTCTTTTCTCATTTTTTGACAGATCGGATTTTCTATTGTTTTATTCCAAAAATCTCTGTTATTTGGTTTCAGTTTTATTTATATAAAAAAAATAAGCATTAACTAATTTCCGTCGCCCAGTCTCATGTAATTATGGTCATCTGAAGCCTGGTGTAATTTATGACAATTTATAATTTTGGGAGTTCACATTCCCTCTGACAAATAAAACAAGAACAAAAACTATGGGCATTATTTTTCTAAATACTGTACGGTATATGATAAATGCAAGTGTTCCAAACATCACTTAATAATTTATATGACAGATTAAACTGTGCTGAGTAAGGTTTATCAAAAGGTGTCAAATGATATGATATGCAAGTAATTAATTTTGTGATCATATAATCATTATGAAATGACAATCAATTAACAGGTGTCATTATCTGCTAATATCTAACCTATACCATTTCATCTAACAAAATTACAATCACTTTTTTTAATAAATTGCACAGAATCAATACTCTTTTTTTTGGAGATATAAATCAAAGAAAAACAATTCACTGAACAAATAATCAGTGTACATTGGACTAAGCTGATGGAATTTTCATGCATCCAAAAATGAAATGTATTCATGCTTTTATAAAGAATTCATGAACCATGGATATTTAATGCCAGATCGACATTATTTTGATTAATGACCAACAAAACAATATAAGTCAAAACTCAAAGCTGACACAAGTAGCCATTAGATGTAAAACAGGACCACTCTGATAACCATAATGGACATCAGACACCATTTTAATTTAGAATCTACAAGACTTTAGAACAAATAGGTATGTAAAGTTTCATGGCAATCCTCCAATTAGTTTACATGGAATAGAGTTAACAAATTTATGTTAACTCATGGACAATGGACATGAACGACAGATCATCCCATAAGCTCTTCTGGTCTACAGGTATGCAAAATATGTATATCAAGGTGTAAACTTATGAAACAAATGTACATCATATGCCATATCTACCCATGAGTAAAACATCTAAAACAATTGTACATCAGATGCCGTGTCTATCCAGGAATAAACTTCTAAAACAAATAAATCAAATATGCCATATCTACCCAGAAATAAACTTCTAAACCAAATGTACATCAGATGCCACACCTATCCAGAAGTAAACTTCTAAAACTCGTGTATATCCCATGCCTGATATATCCAGAACCAAGAGAAGGTCATTTCTTTGCTTTAACCACTGAGTGTTGTAACAATCACTGATATTCTTGAGGGATACGAGTTTCTACTTAGCTACTATGGCAGCCATATTGGATGTAAGATCTGCATCATCTTCCTTCAGGTTAAAATAGACATCATTAAAAAATCTGATAAAAAAAGGTTCTTGAAAACCCTATGTCAATATGACTTACCTTTCAGGAGGAGTAGCAATAAAACACAAGACAGCTGTCACAGTCACTATAATAGATGTCATATCAGCATCAAGTTTACATAATACCAACTAGACATAAAAGGTCTTTCAGTGAAAACTCAATGTTGGTACAACTTTCCATCTCGGATAAATAGCACTTTTCTGGATATCAGATCAGCACAATCTGTCTAACAGAAGTTAAAACCCCAGGGTTCTATGACTTTCCATCTTATGAGGAATATCAATAAGATTTCATTTTCAAGATGGCTACTGTGGTGGCCATACTGGGTGCCAATTTGGTCTTATTTTCATTCAGAACTAACTAGAAAGAGAAAAGTCTTTTAGTGAAAACTTCATGTTGATATGACTATCCTTTCTGGTTGAGTACCATTAAAAAGAGTTTCATGATTTCTGCTATGGCAGCTATGCTAAATGTTAGTGGAGAACCATTTTCATTTAGGACCAATAAGAAACAAGCATTTGTTTGGCCCTCAAAATCTGTCTTTTAGGTCTCACTAGATAGTTTCGTATTTTGACTCCTTAATTTTTAAGGTAGAAGGCATGAGCCTAATTATTATCACAATCCTAGCATTTTTAAATTGATGCATAAACTAGGTATAGGACTGACAGGGGCTTCCCGTTTTCTAATGCCTCATTGGTTCCAGAACAGTGGTCTGATGTTATGGCATATTTTGAGATAAATTTGGATCATTTGAATGTATATTTGGATACTTGTTTATTGTATTAGGCGGAAAAAATAAGTATTTTTGCGAAGCATTGAAAATTTAAGTTTTATTTTCATACATTAAGGGGGGGGGGGGGGGTAATACTAATAAACATGGTAAATCTTAAGCTTCCAACAATTTGGAATATATCCATGTATTTTTCATATTTCTGAGTAAGCTCTATTTACCGTAGTCTCGATTCAGGAGTCCTATCTGGTCGTTTCAGCCAATTCTGCAATGACCCATGCATAGGCCAAATTATCCCTCAACTATTTAGAGCATTGACCCCATTGTCGGTCAACGGCGTTAGTGTAAAAAAATCTATTTAATAACTTCTAGAACCTATTTATATTTCATATATATATATATATATATATATATATATATATATATATATATATATATATATATATATATATTGATTTTCATTCAGATAAGCAAAAATAGTGTTTATGTCTTCTCTTCAAATTATGTATCAAACTTGTTTAAATGAACGGTGTCATGGCAAGATTATATCTGTATGAATTTAGTCCTCGAAAGCTCTATTCATATAATGACAAAGAATGATGTAAACAATGATATGGGGTTGTTTCACAAATTTCCAATTTTTTTTTAGTATTTATTAAGCATTGTAATATTCTGTTCAAATAATTTATACAAACATGAAACAGTTGTCATGAATGTCCAACAGTTGTGTTAGATTTCATGAAAATAAATATGGGTTCGGGAAAAGGGTACACACATTCCTCAGCAGGCTGACGACATGTGTGATTTGGTATAGCTTTCATTGTTCGTCCTAATTAAAACTGAAGCTATAAATATGTTTTCTGGCACAATCCCGATTGTAGACTCTGTTCATTTTCATGAAATTAAGTAGGACCATGTTGTTCTAAAAATTGAAAAAATTGCATTTTGAGAATTGTCCGCCCCCCCTCACTCCTTTCATGTCACAAAAGTACGCCACACTGCAACACTGAGACAGTTGAGACTGAATTTTTATCATTCTTGGATGCATCTCTGTTGAAAAATAGCTTGATTTACTTGCAAAAACTAGTACATGTATTTCAATTTTCATGTCCTATACCTACATAAACTAATGCTATAACATTTAATTTGAGTTAGGCTTCAAAATGGGTTGACTTATTGGCGACTGCCTGTCACAGTTAGACTTGCATTGGAGATCAAATGCATAACTTGGGCTGCAAATGAGCAGCCGACATGGCTTACGTATTTAGATGTGTCTGCTACAGAAATAAATATGTAAAAAAATATATATGGTTGAAGGGTGATGAAAAGTATGCTAATTTGTTATAGTAGTAGTGAACTTTATTCATGCATAAGGCACATACTGATTCTTTTAGCTGTCTTGTCACAGGAAAATATTAAAATAAGCTCTTTACTGATAAAAAAATGAATGTAGAAAAGAGGGGTTGGCAGCAATGTTGGTTCAATGTAAAAGTCGCTAGTTGCTGAAGAAATTAATCCTAATACCTCAGTCAGACTCTTACACGCAACATTTCAACAAAAATCATTAGTTAGTTTTTATTTGTATCTTTAATGTAATATTATTATGATTTTTCTGCATTAGGTCAACAATGGATGAAAATTTGCTCCCAACCATAAAAAAAAACCTATTCAGTGAGACCTTACTAGTGACTTCAATAACACATGCCACCTTTCATCAAATAAAATCAGCACCAAACTTATAATTCTTTTGAAGCCATATCTGGCCTTCAATTTAACTGAAGATGTGTATCTCGCAAAGATGTTTGTTAAACTTCTAAATTTTATGTTTTCATTTTCCTTTGAACAGTCTCATCACATGGGTATACTCAGCAACATGATAGCTGTCTCAACTGACCAATCTTTAGGGTAATTTAAGTACATGTATGTAGTGCATGTAAACAGCTATAACCTTTTGTTACTGGTGACATTTGTATAGTGTCAATCGAATATAGATCAAATGAGGACCACCATTTTTAAAATACATGGTAGTTGTGCTTTCTAATGAGAACTGACTAATCCATAAATTTAAAAACATGTGATCTGTACTCAAATGTATGGATTTTTCATATACAGTAGAACCTGTCTTGAAAGACCACCCTTTCTGCCAAAAAAGTATGGTCTCTCAAGACAGGTGGTCTCCCATAACAGGTCATACCACTATATAATCAATATATCTGTGCATTGAGAATATGGTCTTTCAAGACAGGTGGTCCCACATAGCAGTGGTCTTTCAAGACAGGTTTTACTGTATATGAATGGTACTTAATGGATTATGACTTGTACTACACAAATGTAATCGTGAATATACAAGTGCATTTCAGACTAGTTTGTCTTCGTTTAATCCAAAGCATCAATTTTTGCAACCACTTTTATTATCCACCTCCAACCTCCAAGTCATTTAATTTTTGGCATCATTTTCTTCAGCTAACTGACATAATTGTTATAACACTATTTGGTCTATACCACAATTTCTATGGACCCCAACCACCAAGTTATATTGGGTTCACTCTCTATATATGAACACCATAATAGCTTCCTTTATGTACATGCAAAACCCAACCATCAATATGGGGGCCCCTATGCTATCTGACAGCAACAAATGAAACCTGTCATATTACATGTATGATACCCATGGTCATGATCAAAAGGGATGCATACAACTGCAGGTGCAAGCACATTTTTTGCCCTTCGAAGTCTTTAATGAGGTCACTATAAAACTAGTGGTAGCAACTACTGGTAACCCTTATATCACAGCCAACACAGCAGCATTTGTTAACAATGGCACAAATGTTGTTCAACAGCACCTGGTATCTGCTTGAATGCAATGAAGCTGATATCTGCCCAATTGCCTTTGTATTCACAACTACTGTCTAGCCTGTCTAGTGATGACTGTGCAGCAAGCCATGGCCATCAATGTTTCTGAACGATGCAAAAGACAGCTCTTTTGTGAGAAATCTGTGTATTTCCTCCTGAGATCATCTGCTCAGTATGGATCTTTGGGACATTGGTTCTTGAAGGATCCACAAACAATGGTGGAGGAGCACTGAATATGAACCAAATGACATCCAAAGCAACTTGCAAGATCCACCAATCACCATAGCAAAATTGCTCCCATTCAACAGCAAAGTGGCTGAGCCTTTCCCCAACAAGGGTGGCACGAAAATGTCTTTTTTTTCTTTAAGGAATCTGGCATTGAAAGAATCTAGGCAAAAATGATCCTTCTATGCTTTTTGTCAATACATACTTCTGTTTGAGAATCATGGCTTTGAAAGTGTGAATCCCCATTTAGCATTGGGGGGGGGGGTATTTCTGTTCTTATAATCTGTATTCTGAATTCATCTATGAATTGAATACTGGTTTGCATAATACCTGAATAAACACTGATTTCAATGAAATGAAATGAAAAGAAAATTTTAGTATTACAGACAGATGTATCGGAAACTCTTTATTACACCTATATGGATGCAATTTGTTTATATATGAAATATAGAAAATCACCCATGCTGGAATCCTTCGTACACATGCAAAGAGCTGGGCAGCAAATTCAAAGGCTTACCAGTTCTACTTCAACAACCAATTGAGTTGGAGAATGTGCTGATTATAGGATCATTTTACAATGACAGAATTCAGTAGTTACAATACCCCCCACCTCAGATGTGCCTGCTGAATTTATAAGAGTACATCAATTTGATTCAAAAGAACATGATGCAATAGCTGTGCGGCAAGTTTAAACATTTTTATTTGCAGCTTGGGTGGGAAAATGTGCCGATATTTACAATGACTGAATGCAAATGCAAAAAGACATTGTGAAGGTTTCCCATTATTTAGGTTGGGGTGCTCGCAATATATTAAATTATTACAGATACCCACCCTGGCTCCTTTTTGTCAGAAATTGAAGTAGAGATAGAGAGATGCAAAACTATGAGCCCCCAGTCAGAGGTGCTGACAGTTAAAATAATGAATACACAAAATGTGAAATTCAAATAAACAACAATTTAATATCATTTAATAACAGTCATCTCTCAAATAAAATTCAAATTAAAACCTGATCACTTGTCTTTCACTCAACCAAGTGACGGTCTATTCCATCATCTGACTCAGTGTAATAGATCTTCTCTTTTCCTATGTTCATTCTCATCTGATTTATCTTTCTCTGAACTGGTAATCCAATTCCCTCCAATCCGTCTAACTTCTGCCTCTGTTCTTCCTTTTGCTTCGTCTCCCACTCCCAGAGACTCGAACTAACTGCACTAGGACATTTTCACCTGCCTCCTACAGATCCTCTGGTCCCTAAAAGCTTCCTGAAGTAACACACAAGGACATTAGCAGAGCATATTCCCTTAGCTATCTAAACTCACACTAAACAACAATATCATACGATAAGCCATTACCTTCTTTGGTCATGCATTCGTGCACATCAAAATATCCATTCTTTCTGATGTGTACATGGTATATGTAGATGATCAATCTTATTATACTGACCAATATAATTTAATCAGACATATTTCTCTATACTGCACTTCTACAAAGAGTACACAGATATCCACATATCCATGCACTGATATATCCTTATACATGATACACCTACAAAGTATACACAAATAGTCAAATCCCTATTAACTAATGTTGCACACTGCAACCATTATACAAAGTTATAATTCAATTCAACATTTGCAAATCTATAATATCAAATGAATAAATGCATAAGGTTGCTACGAATTAACCAAATAGCGAATTACAATTTTAATTCCTTACATAAACATTGCTCATATCTCAAGCACTATGAATGAATCAAACCCTACAATGTACAAATGGTAATTCTGCATAGTAAAGTATACATACTGCAATAATTAGAGTACAATTACTTTGCTGTAATAGATTACAACAATTGAGCAAATAGTCACTAACCTGTACTGAAGCTCCTTTTTATTCCCAGAATAACAAGTTTCCAGCCAATTTCAAATGACGGAGTAGTTTATCTTCCTCTATAATTTCCGTAAGCTGGTTTAGCAACTACTGACATTTAGTTCTAAAGATAATAGATTTAAGCTTGTGATTCTAATGTTGCTCAATTCCCAGTGGATGCTGATTCACATAATCATCATACACTGCCCCCTCCCAACAGTCTCTCAAGGGTGGCATTACGACCACCACTTAATGTTCCTTTGATCTGAACACGGGATTTTATCATTTAGCTGTGAGCCATGTTATGGCAATGTTATGTAACTGGCTGGGCAAAAATTTAGGCACCAGTCTTTAGTTTTATGGCAATGTCAAATAAGTGGCTTGAGACCTCACTGTTCACAGAATTGACCTTCATACATATTGTTGGTGCAAAATTATTAGCCTCAGGATCTAGCATATACATGTTGCAATCTGGTTATTTTTCTTATAATGTGACAGACCTAGAGATGTATACTATATGTGAATATTATAAGAGCACATCAGAACTTTAGCTTCCATTATTGTTTTCATTTCTGATTGTAGTCAAATAAATAGTGCACATGACTTCGAAATCAAGCAACATGAAGACTTGGGCAAAATGTGGTTTGCTATTTTGAATAAGTATTTTCTAATTAAATGGCAAGCTGACAATTTTAATGACATTCTGAAGAGTGCTAAAGTTACTAGAACTGATAGTGTGAATGGGATAGTAGCCAAGTGTACGAAAGTGTGTTGCTGGTCATATTCATATTTTTACCAAAATGAGAGTCCTGGACTCCTAGTTTTAAAATCCTAGTGAGACCTCTGTCACACATGTTGAGGCAAGTTTATCTAGGAAGTCAGTTTAACTTTTGTCGGGCCAATAGGCTACTGCATTTTTACAGCACATACAGACCAAGGGAAAAGAGGGAACAAATCACCCTCCCCACAAAAATAACGTCCCTGAAGTTCATGAGGCGATTTCTCCATGTACAATCCTGAAGTGCCGGCGGTATTTCTTCCAAGCATGTCGACCACAACATCAAAACAACATTCAGGGACCCCACAATAAACGAGTTCCAATGAAAACCTATTGCAATCTATGATCTGAATAATCTCAGCGCAATATAAACATTTTTTTTTTTTTTGCATTTTGAATGTGTACGAAAATCACCCTCTTGCTACGGATAGCTTTCAACGATTACCTTCTAAATTTATCACACTTTTGTACGCGCCGTTAAATCCCCTACCCTCTGTTCTCGTTCCCTTCCTGCTCGCCCCTGTTCTTCTGTTCCGCCTCGGCTTGCGCAAAGTCTTCTGCACTAGACTCAAAAGAAACAAGGGTGACGGAAGAATTGTCATTTTCGGAACCATCACAACAACTCTCCTCCTCTCGTAACGGGGAGCTATCTTGCAATTCCATCAAAAGAAGACGAATGCTTCTGTTATGATAACGGAACCACACTCATTGTATCCGGAACTAGAGGTTTTGCGGTACTAGATTAACTGGAATAGAGATATTTACCGGAATCAAAACAGAAATTAAAAAAATATTTTTTTAAAAAAAAAAAAAGAATAAGAAGAAGAAAAAAGAAAGCAAATATTCAAGTGTTAATTTTGTGCATTTGCAAGCGAAATTGGCGTTTTGTTTGCCACTCAAGAATTTGCAATAAATGTTAGTTTAATTATTGATGAGTACAGTCAGACTTTCTTTTAATAACAAAAATAAAACACCCATACATTTAATAAATTTGACAAACGGATACATTTTTAGGGGAAATCTACGTCACACAATAAATAGATATAAAAATCAAAATTAAACCAGAGTTGTTCATGCAATATAATAGATTTTATTTGTACTAAGAACTTAGAAAAATATGCATATTACATATTGCTGACATAACTAATTTGGATTTTTTAGGTTAGTGATAATTAAGTGACATTTTTTCTCTCAGTACAAATGGGAAATTAAACAAGACTATTTCCCTTTTATAGCATAATTAATGCACCGAATGCTATTATTTTCATTAGTCATTCTAAATAGTGTCACTGTCTTGTGATAGCATATGCAACTTTGAAACAGCCGTGGAGTTGTGAACATTAAAGTTTCTGACTGTTGAGTGATGGAGAAGCGAATAATAAAAATTCAAAATATAAATTACAAATAATAGCATTTGTGCCAGAAATATCTTATTGTATGCTAATTTTATTAAATACGTCTTAAAAATCTTATATCTGCTGGTTTTTATTATAATATTCAAAAATAAGATATAACTCTTTGCAAAACTAGGGAGCATGAGCTGACAGTTTAAAAAAAAAATTAATCATAATAAACTGGTTCATATGAATTTCGTTCCATGAAAAAATAAGAATTAAAATAATTGCAATCAATTACAAATAACAAATTCGTTATATCAGACGAAATCTGACATCTGGAAGTGAATGCCTTTATAACTGTTCTCTTTTACCGGATTTGTGGTCGATCCAAACTTATGGAAACCGGAAGCGCAATTGACTTCCTGCACAATTGGCTGCTGGGATTTCCTTTTCGAGTAGAAAACCAACATGGTAGGTTCAATAGGCTAAAATGAAATGAAATCCATTTAATCCCACCATCAGAATACAAAATGTTTTTGCGGGATCATGCTTAAATCAAAGTGCCATGTTTATTATATTTTGTTTATAGAATAGATATATCAATATTAATTGGAAATATGAATTATTAAGTCACTGAACTGGGGCCTATCTTACATAAAATTAATAATTTGTGCCCCTTCTTTAGTGGATAACTATATTATTTTGTACTCATTGACTAAATTGTTATTTTTCTTAGCATTGCTAGGGAATTTCTCAGGTTTCCCTTTAGTGCAATATAACACTTGGATAGTAATAAACAACATAGTATACTGAATAAAGAGTTGTCTTGAATATCTTTCCAGATGTAAATTTACGTGTGGGACACTACTGCTCGAGTCGATTGTGTATAGCATTGACTTTATGTTCCTCCCAATTTTGTAATTGTATGGTGCTCATAATTCTTTTTACAATATTAATTTTGGCTCAAAAATTTAACTGATAACCGAGTACAAGCAGGCTCCAAAGTTTTACGTTGTCTTTTATATTAAAGTAAATGGTGGAAAGTGAACCAATGCTTGCTGTACCTAAAGTGTACTAACTTGTCTAGTTTTTATTGCAAAATTATGTGTTGCAAAATAAAATGGTACTTTGAAGAAACTCTGAAAAATCAGATTGCATATGAATCAACAAACTCTGGAAAATGTTAATGCTGTAAAGCAGTCTGTATTCTAGTGCTAAAAGTAAGATCTCAACGCTTCTTGGTCTTGCTGCCTAACCAGTGGCACAGTAGCACGTTTTGATGTTGAATAACAGTAATGAAAGTCTTGTTTTCAGAA
The DNA here is from genome assembly GCA_029339505.1 of Unio delphinus. Taxonomy (NCBI): domain Eukaryota; kingdom Metazoa; phylum Mollusca; class Bivalvia; order Unionida; family Unionidae; genus Unio; species Unio delphinus. The sequence goes on from JAQISU010000076.1 coordinate 13,725,771, forward strand.
ATATATCACAACTAGCAGCCAATAACCATGCTTTTCTACAAAGTAAAGTAATAATGTTTACTTCCACTGATGTCTTTTCGGTAATAAATTCAAATTCTCTAGTTAATGGGCCATGTTTTCAACATTCAAGTTTATACCCTATGGGTGCAAGTCGAACATCTCCTGGGGTTCAGGCTGAGTAAATTTAAAAAGAACTCTTTGGTATAAAAAGTTTTGGGTCTCTGAAGCTCCAACGAGTATAAAGAGAAACGCTGCCTACTGTATAGTACATTTCAGTTGGTTGGAAAGTGTTGAATCCCGACATCAGGCTAAGTTGAATAATCATTCATTAACAAAACAAATATATTATGCATATGGGAACTTTTAGCATTGTTTCATTTTGTTGAAGAAACATATCCCTTACATGAATGTATTTTGGCATACCTCACCTACATCACATTTCGACAAATTCAAATACATGTCAGTGTTACATGAAAATGTATCTATTTGCTGTTGTCAGATTTTAATCCACCAGGATAATAACAGCACAGTAAGTATATTACATATCAATTTGTGGAAGACTGTTGATATGGGCTGCCAAGTGTAACATATACCTGAAGCTTAGACCACTCGTTCAGATGTCCACTGATATCAAAACATGTTATAGACTGTCATTATTTGGGTAGCAAGACGTAGCACAAAAACATACTTTGTAGGACTATCTCTGTGCATGGTTACAAATTGGGTTGCTGTAAAGTAGTTAATATACATTGTTTTACACTCCAGTATGGCAACATTTCAATCGCCACCCTTCAGTTCATTATAGATTTACAAAACGATTACTTTTGAAACAGGTTTATCCCATTTCTTTTTAGTAATCGTGCATGCCAACCTTGATAAGTAAAGTTTTTAAATACAAGTTTGCCTAAGTAAATGCATTTAGATCTTACCTCCTTCATCGTGATAGTCTCAGAGCTTGTCTGCTTGTACGCTGGTTGACTTTTTTTTAACCATGTTCATTTTGGGGGTTGGCTTATACGCAAACAGGCTTGTACACGATACTGTACTTTAGATAGTTTGAAGTGTATAGTTTGCTCCCACCTAGTTCTTTGTGAAAAGTGCAATAAATGAATTAACAAATATATACAGTGTATTTTTAAAAAAAATGGTTATCAACTTGTTTTTTCTTTACAATTTCACAATCCCCGTACTGCACATGTAGGTCCTTCTCGGGGGAAAAATGGGGGAAATAAAAGTTTTTTAGCTTAACACTGGACTTGTAAGTAACTTTGTCGATTTTAAAGATATCTTGCTGTATTTAGTATCAAAAAAAAGATTACAAGTCAACTTGTATGATTAATTCAACAAAATGTGCATATATATTAAAACTTTTAATATACAGGTGCAAACAAGTAACACAACAGGTAAAATGCACAATTATTTACCACATTACATGAATGATAATTTAAAATATCTCATAAATCGATTTTAGAGTATTTCAAAGCCTTTCTGGAGCCATCTAACACTTCGATGGATCCAAGTCTCAGAAAACTGAAATAAATCACTTTGATTCATCGAGAACAAAAACACGTGGAGTTTCACAATTCATCAGGTTCAAAACCTTCAAAGTCCTCTTTATCGTCATCACTGTCTCCCAAAAGCACATTTAAATGCATCTCCATGTTTTCTCTCATTTTCAATCAACTGTGTTAGGTCACAACAGCTAAATATTTTGATAATTCATAATCTGACACTTAATTCTCGTCTTGCGTCGAAGTCCGCCATTTTGAATAGAAATTCACCATTCGGAAAACACTTAGAATGTGCCTGCTTGCCTCAATATTTGTAGTTGAATTCAAACTTAAATCGCGAAATAATCCAAGTATAATATCTACATTACAATAAGGAACTTCTTAGAGATATCCCAAAACATACAGTAGTCTGTTACTATGACGTTAAATAAGCACACTGCCCCAGACCAGTAAAGCGGTCTGCAGGGTTACAGACTTACTTCCCCATGACTGGAAAACCTGTCTGTAGTGATGAAAGGGTTAATGGACCCAAAATTTTCATTGTGGAGATGATAATATATTAAAAATGTCCACCTTGACCTGCTATGTGTACTTCAGACCAGTCTGCCTTAGACCCGAGGTCATAAAGTATCAAATCGGGACACGTCGAATTCCGGCCATGGGGTAATTTTGGGTAGAATAATAACTGATTCCAAAAAAATGTTCCTTCAGTATTTTGTATTTTTGTCTTGTTTATTTGATATCATTGTAGTGGTAAATCTGTTTACCTTTTTATAATAACACCCTCTTCAGTAAATCATGCATGACCTCAATGCTACAGACCGTGGCAGTAGGCTACTACCTCCTGCCCCGGATATGTCTTCATTTTTGAGATTATCACACGATTCAGAGTATAGAATATAATGCATTATGGGCCCTTTGGCCAATATCATGCCAATGTATTGGTTAAGAGAAACTTGACAACAAACTTTGGACTTTATTGTGAAAATACTTTGATATACCATAGGTTGCTATAGAATCTTATTCACAATATATCACAATTTGGGTACAGTATGTGGTTATCAATAATCTTGGGTTTGCTTTTGCATGATAAATTTATAAGTGGTATTGGAGTTGTTTTTGCAACTTGGATGTTGAGATAGTGCAAGCATTGATATACAGTGAGCACTGGTGAACTTGCTCAATTAAAAGCAAATTTTACTTTTACAACTATGTTTTTTTAAAGTAAAAGTATGCGAAACAAATTTCTTGGGGAAGGTACAAGCTGAAGTAGTTTTCTTAATTAGAACCACAGTGGCAAAATTGTTATGTACTTGCATAAATTGACCGGAGACCCAGGATATTTTATAATGTACAAGTATGCATTTCACGCATTTCAAAAGTCCAATTTCAACTTTTGTTTCTTTTCAGGGTTATCGTGGTCGCAGGAAGATTTTAAAGCGTGTTGTAGCTCCTAAATCATGGATGCTGGACAAACTTGGAGGAGTCTTTGTAAGTATAATTAGAATTTGTGATAAATGTCAAGTTTTAATAATTAATATAAAAAAAATCACATTCTACAACTATCAAAGCAGTGGGAAACTTCTGTACAGTCTCTGGCACTGTGCTTGCCAAGTGACATGTTTGCCAATATATAAGGTTGACCTAGCTGGTTAGTTGATCATTTTTATTTTTAAAAAAAAGACAATCATAGCAGTCACTTAATGATTTTTCAGTTGTCATCTTCATGAGAGATGAGAAAACTAATATTGTTCAAAATTTAAATTATGTGAAAGTACCTCAGAAACACTTAATCATTGATTTTACAGTTAAAATGAATACCAAACTTTCCTGTTATCTTTAAAATGTAATGTAGGATTTCAGTATTTGATGATGCTAAAATTAAGTGGCATTATAGGGGTCTTGAGATAAAAATTATATTATCGATTTAAATGAAAACCCACATGGATTTTCTTGTTCATCCATAGTACAAGTATAAATGCTTCTTTATAGCTCAAGAAGGATGGTAAAGAAGGGAGAAACTTGGTTTCCTTTTCATTGGGGGGGGGGGGGGCACCATTATGAAAACTTTTCTGGAAGGTGATTTGTAAACAATCCTGTTTGCAAGGACATGTGGCCACTTTGATTGAATTAAATTTGGAGACCCTGATTCAGTAGGTCTCCGGAGTCTATTTTCTTTTTGAGTTGTGTCACAGAACTGATGTTTTGATTTGTGTATAAAATGCTCGCTCAGGTGTGCACTTTCTGATAAACCAAACTAAAATTTGACAAGATAATTGTTTTAGCTGCAACATATATTGCACTGATCTATCTTTGATATGGACTTGTGTTGTTAACCTCTGCCAGGATCAGTTATCAAGGAACTTGAGGATTGGGAAAAAAAACTCTGCATCGTGGCTTTGTTGACAACAGCATCCACCTCAAATGCAAGAGGTTGCGAGTTCAACGCCCGGTTGAATCTTACTAAAGACCTTTTAAAATGGTACTTGCAGCTGCCTCGCTTGATACACTGCATTAAACTGTTTGTGCTAGGACTAGGTCTGGCGTCTGAATAATGTGATTGGGTGGAACATGGTGCTATATGTCTGCGACACAATGCTCCAGTGCTAGGCATCACTGTAAACTGTCACACTGCAAATATTGTAGCAATATGCATAGCTGCATACAGTCTTCGATTATAGCATGAATTTCATGACTTTTCTTTGATTCACAATGCATTAGAAAATTTCACGAATTCAGCAATTCTCAGCTATTTAAAATATTTAAAAAAATAACTGATTTCCCATTAAGCACTACTCATTATATTGACAGTTGTCGAAAAAGTAGTCTGGTACTACTGGTCACAGTATTTGTGAACTAAAGCTGATTGATGGCATTGGTGAATTAAAGCTGATTGATGGCATTGGTGAATTAAAGCTGATTGATGGCATTGGTGAATTAAAGCTGATTGATGGCATTAGTGAACTAAAGCTGATTGGTACTGTTGGCCCAGTAGCAAGCAGTTTATCAAATTTTAATATATATATACACACACACACACACACGCACGCACACACGTGTCTATATGACTTCATTGACATGTGACTAACAGAAAATAGCCAGATCTAGGTCAGATTTCAGCAACAACATATTTAGTCTCTTCTGTCAACGGATTCTTAAAAAAAAAAACTTGAAGTATTCTATTAGGGCATAACCGATTAGCATTTTTCTACTGATTTCCAATTCCAGATTTTGGGCATGAAATTTTTCCTATTCCGGATACGATTCAATTAATCGGAAATGATGCTAAATCCGTATATATTTTTTTTTTCTAAAAAATTTCATCTTCATCTAATCGAAGACTGTATCTGGTTTTGCCGTGTCTAGCATGTTACTTAGTACTTTACCATATCCGGCTTCATTTCCGGTTTCACCCACCAGTTCATATAGATTGTCTCACAGCATGGTTGTGTTGACCATATTGGACTTTTCTGACTTCTTATTTAACTTTATTAACGCACTATCAAATGACACACAGTGTTAGACACTGTGCTATAGAAATTCAACTTTATTATTTTTATTATCCGAATCAGTCGTTCCTGCCTTGTCCGACTCCGATTAATCGGAAGTTCATACTATCCGGTGGAATCCGATTTCCGGATCAAAAGTTTGTTATGCCCTATAGTCTATGCTTATAATATTTGAAAGTCATATTTGTGAAGTGCAGGTATATCTCGATGATAGGTCATTTAAGTTTGCTGGGACAACTACTAAGATGCTACCCCATTCCACCACCAAAATCATGTCAGCAAATTCCAACTTTTCGATAGGGGATGGACATGTTAAAATGGTGTGGCTAAGGTCACAGGAAACTGAATAGCAAAAATAAATATATTGTACACTCAGGGAAATTTACTTTGGAATATACCAAACATTGCTGTGCATTCATTTGTACAGACAAATATTCGCAGACTCTAGGATCACTTCACAAATTAATGTCAAAATTAACTAATTTTTATCACCATTTTCACGAATTGCAAGCCTGGGTGGTTGACAGCTATGGGTATGACTGATCTTTCTTTTTTTAAGCATTGGAATTGAAACAATCTCTACACAAATTTGAATACCTGCTGATAACATAATCATTGTACTAATGTATAGCAATGATTTAACAGCAAACTCCTAAATGCATCCAGCTTCAATGGCCATACCTAGCTGCCAAATGTCCCATTGTTTCCGTATTTTGGACCTTAATACAGGAGTATGGGGGGGGGGTGGCCATAAATATGTCTTTTACTTGGAAAAAAATAATAATTTCTATGGAATTTTTAGTTTAGATCAACCACTAGGTTCTATGCGATAGAATGTAAGGCATGTATATAGGAATACAGTTCTACAATACAATTGGTTCATTTGAAATAGAGGCTACCAAGTAGTTATTGCTAGGTCTTGTCTTGTAATATTCAGCTTCTAATCATGTTAGATAGAAAAGTGGAACATTCAGAACTTTCTTCAAGAAAAAGAGTAAGAAACAACTGGAATACCAATCGTGTAGATTTGTGAAGCCAAACTTTACGTTTTGCAAATTTTTTGATGTGATTTCGCTTTTGAGCATGGAGGCACCCATGAAATACAAGAGCATGAAAAAGCTAATAAACATTAGCTTCTGCTTCATCGCACACAGCTCAGCCTGAACTTGCGATGTATATAAATACCAGAGAGAACCTCACTGAAATTCAATTGATTAAATTTATTTTAAAAATGAACCTTCCTCTTTAAATTACTAGTGTTGCTGGGGCCCCGAGTGGCCGAGTGGTCTAAAGCGCTGTCCGTTATGGATCACTGCCATCTCACCTGTCTGCGTGGGTTCGAGTCTAAGATTCGGCTAATGTAGTTATGTGAGAAAGCTTGCCAGTAGCTTCTCGTGGGTCGGTGGTTCTTTCCGGGGGGTTTTCCGGGTTCTTCCTCCACCGTTAATACTGGCCGCCATGTATAGCCTATATTGTGCTGAAAAATGGCGTTAAACCATAGAAAACAAACTAGTGTTGCTGGAGTTTTATTTTTCACACGTTTTCCAGTCATTAAAATTGCGAAGGATAACTTTTATTCTTGAACAAAAATAGTTCACTAAGAAAATCACAGAATTGAGATCATCAGTGAAAGTTAAAACATTGGAATCGATGATTGAAAGAAGAAAACTGGTGTGGAAGAGGCTCCTATAAATAGTCTGTGTCTGAGTGTGTTGCTTGTATATGTTGTAAATAGTTACATCCACATAAAAATTTTAAAACCACTGTTTTTGTTCTGGAAAATCATTAGTTTTATCACAAGTAGTCAGTATTTTTGTACTTTGGGGTTGGCAGCTATGCATCTTGCTAAATTGTTGTGCTTTCACAAAAAAAACTTGTTCTGATTGCTCTCCAAATTTAAAAGTAGTATCAATATAGGGTTTCCACTTGAAGACTTATTGGTGGTGCCAAGTTTGCATCCAATATATACACCACAGCAGCTAATTTGAAAATCTTGCCACTGAAGAATGTTGAAGATAGTTTCAACACAACACATACTAGGAGGAATGGTCCTTAATTCATTAAATTCTTTTCAGTCATTAGAGAATCTGTCTCTATGAGGTACGCCTGTTTACATTTGACAATCAGAAACACTTGGAATAAAAATTGTATGTGCCTTATTTCAGGCTCCACGCCCCAGCACTGGTCCACACAAGCTGCGGGAATGCCTGCCACTAATTGTTTTCCTGAGGAATCGTCTAAAGTATGCCCTGACTGGAGATGAGGTGAAGAAGATTGTCAAGCAGCGTCTCATCAAGATAGATGGGAAAGTCCGTACAGACACAAGATACCCATGTGGATTCATGGGTATTTATCAACCATATAATTTTGTGCTCGTAACTTTTTTTTTTTTTTTAAGGACATGTAATTTCCAGAAAAATTGGATAATAAACATAAACATTGACATGTATTGAAAGCAGTTGTGAAGAGTAAATACTGTTTCTGTGACATTTAATTATAATAATGCAGGCAAGTTGAGATTACCTCCAAATTTCAGGGTCCTTGCATGGGGGACTATTCAGGCAATGCAGGTCCCTGACCAAGATGCCTCTGTCTAGAAGCAAGTCCACTGCCATCAAGATGCATACTTTTATCAGTTGGGCAATGTGTCAGTGTTGTGGTTTTTTTTAAGAGGTCTAAACAAGTAAATATAGATTTTTTTCTGTGTTGACTACACAGGTTGTTGAAAGTGATAACATTCTATGACAGGTCATAACGACATGCGAAGTGGGCAACTACGTCGCAAAAATAATGGATATTTTGCCTTCTGTTATGGTAGTGAAAAAAACTTTGCCCCTTTGTTTTCATGCTCTTTGAAGGTCTCAACTTTTGTTTTCATCAATATATTTTTTTAATTGCTGTTTCAGAAACTTCCATTTTACCAATAAAAAAAATATTACAAAGGTGGGCATTAACATCGCACATGTAATCTGGTAATACTTTCATTTTACTGTTTCCAACATTTGTTGAATTCTGCAGATTGACCGCAGTAGACACCATTAAATTACATAAGAGATTGTATGGAAAGATCCAAATCATTATCAAGGATTTGTCCCAGAAAACCTTTTCTCAGCTAATACATGTTCACATTGCTTTATGGTGTGGAATAAAAGTCATGGCATCTATCGAAGCCATGGTATGTATACATATCTACTGTGGTCATTCAGATGCCAAGATTAACTTTGTTCGACGGTCGCTGGTGGACTTTTATGTTTTCTTCACAGCATTACCAACGGGCAAAACAGTCTCATTACAATTTTAGTTTGCCTTTACAAAGCAGTGGATAGTAACTGTACTACAATGACAAGGGCATCTACATGTGTAAAAGCATATATGTCTGTACAGCCTCATTGCAAATCAAGTATGCTTTCATTCAGAGCCATAGGCAACAGTTTGGAGTTGATGCATTTTACAAGTTTTCACTTGTCTGCCTTTCTATCAAATAAAGCAAGGCAGTAGTGTCCGGTAATATATTCAGTATAGATTGGGGACAGTAATGTGTAAAGCTAATTTTACTTGATTGTTACATACATGCCAACAATGAAGCATAATCATTTTTTAAAAAAATATTCACTAAATTACGTCTTGCACATGTATGTATTCAGTTTGTCCATTTTTGGTATATACCGTAGCAAAGAAAATTAGTTTTCTTATTTTTATTAGCATCTTGCTAATCCCACAAACCATATTCTAGGCATGACTGCTTCTGTAACTATGACATAAAAGTATGCTTACAGACTGGTTTTCTAATATTTGCACACATACTTTTTGTTCAAATTCATTGTTCAATTTTATATCGGGTATAGAACCAGTATGTATTTTTTGGTGTTAAAAGTCAAGTCAGATTTATTCTAGACTATGCGTGTGATTGAGCAAAAATGTTTTTCAAAAATGATTTCACTAATGGAATAAGAAAGACGAAAAACTGATTTTTCAGTTTCACACCCTTACTGGATATGTGGAAAGGATTTTAATATTGGTCATGGTGGTAAATTAAAGACACCTTGAATTTGCTCATTTTGCTTACTCCAGTTTTATGCTAACTTTTTAATTTTAACACCAGAACTAAGTTGTGGACATGAATTTTATAAGAGCTAAGACATTTTACTGTTTCCAACATTTGTTGAATTCTGCAGATTGACCGCAGTAGACACCATTAAATTACATAAGAGATTGTATGGAAAGATCCAAATCATTATCAAGGATTTGTCCCAGAAAACCTTTTCTCAGCTAATACATGTTCACATTGCTTTATGGTGTGGAATAAAAGTCATGGCATCTATCGAAGCCATGGTATGTATACATATCTACTGTGGTCATTCAGATGCCAAGATTAACTTTGTTCGACGGTCGCTGGTGGACTTTTATGTTTTCTTCACAGCATTACCAACGGGCAAAACAGTCTCATTACAATTTTAGTTTGCCTTTACAAAGCAGTGGATAGTAACTGTACTACAATGACAAGGGCATCTACATGTGTAAAAGCATATATGTCTGTACAGCCTCATTGCAAATCAAGTATGCTTTCATTCAGAGCCATAGGCAACAGTTTGGAGTTGATGCATTTTACAAGTTTTCACTTGTCTGCCTTTCTATCAAATAAAGCAAGGCAGTAGTGTCCGGTAATATATTCACTATAGATTGGGGACAGTAATGTGTAAAGCTAATTTTACTTGATTGTTACATACATGCCAACAATGAAGCTTAATCATTTTTTAAAAAAATATTCACTAAATTACGTCTTGCACATGTATGTATTCAGTTTGTCCATTTTTGGTATATACCGTAGCAAAGAAAATTAGTTTTCTTATTTTTATTAGCATCTTGCTAATCCCACAAACCATATTCTAGGCATGACTGCTTCTGTAACTATGACATAAAAGTATGCTTACAGACTGGTTTTCTAATATTTGCACACATACTTTTTGTTCAAATTCATTGTTCAATTTCATATCGGGTATAGAACCAGTATGTATTTTTTTGTGTTAAAAGTCAAGTCAGATTTATTCTAGACTATGCATGTGATTGAGCAAAAATGTTTTTCAAAAATGATTTCACTAATGGAATAAGAAAGACGAAAAACTGATTTTTCAGTTTCACACCCTTACTGGATATGTGGAAAGGATTTTAATATTGGTCATGGTGGTAAATTAAAGACACCTTGAATTTGCTAATTTTGCTAACTTTTTAATTTTAACACCAGAACTAAGTTGTGGACATGAATTTTATAAGAGCTAAGACATTTTACTGTTTCCAACATTTGTTGAATTCTGCAGATTGACAGCAGTAGACACCATTAAATTACATAAGAGATTGTATGGAAAGATCCAAATCATTATCAAGGATTTGTCCCAGAAAACCTTTTCTCAGCTAATACATGTTCACATTGCTTTATGGTGTGGAATAAAAGTCATGGCATCTATCGAAGCCATGGTATGTATACATATCTACTGTGGTCATTCAGATGCCAAGATTAACTTTGTTCGACGGTCGCTGGTGGACTTTTATGTTTTCTTCACAGCATTACCAACGGGCAAATCAGTCTCATTACAATTTTAGTTTGCCTTTACAAAGCAGTGGATAGTAACTGTACTACAATGACAAGGGCATCTACACGTGTAAAAGCATATATGTCTGTACAGCCTCATTGCAAATCAAGTATGCTTTCATTCAGAGCCATAGGCAAGTTTGGAGTTGATGCATTTTACAAGTTTTCACTTGTCTGCCTTTCTATCAAATAAAGCAAGGCAGTAGTGTCTGGTAATATATTCAGTATAGATTGGGGACAGTAATGTGTAAAGCTAATTTTACTTGATTGTTACATACATGCCAACAATGAAGCTTAATCATTTTTTAAAAAAATATTCACTAAATTACGTCTTGCACATATATGTATTCAGTTTGTCCATTTTTGGTATATACCGTAGCAAAGAAAATTAGTTTTCTTATTTTTATTAGCATCTTGCTAATCCCACAAACCATATTCTAGGCAAGACTGCTTCTGTAACTATGACATAAAAGTATGCTTACAGACTGGTTTTCTAATATTTGCACACATACTTTTTGTTCAAATTCATTGTTCAATTTCATATCGGGTATAGAACCAGTATGTATTTTTTGGTGTTAAAAGTCAAGTCAGATTTATTCTAGACTATGCGTGTGATTGAGCAAAAATGTTTTTCAAAAATGATTTCCCTAATGGAATAAGAAAGACGAAAAACTGATTTTTCAGTTTCACACCCTTACTGGATATGTGGAAAGGATTTTAATATTGGTCATGGTGGTAAATTAAAGACACCTTGAATTTGCTCATTTTGCTTACTCCAGTTTTATGCTAACTTTTTAATTTTAACACCAGAACTAAGTTGTGGACATGAATTTTATAAGAGCTAAGACATTTTACTGTTTCCAACATTTGTTGAATTCTGCAGATTGACCGCAGTAGACACCATTAAATTACATAAGAGATTGTATGGAAAGATCCAAATCATTATCAAGGATTTGTCCCAGAAAACCTTTTCTCAGCTAATACATGTTCACATTGCTTTATGGTGTGGAATAAAAGTCATGGCATCTATCGAAGCCATGGTATGTATACATATCTACTGTGGTCATTCAGATGCCAAGATTAACTTTGTTCGACGGTCGCTGGTGGACTTTTATGTTTTCTTCACAGCATTACCAACGGGCAAAACAGTCTCATTACAATTTTAGTTTGCCTTTACAAAGCAGTGGATAGTAACTGTACTACAATGACAAGGGCATCTACATGTGTAAAAGCATATATGTCTGTACAGCCTCATTGCAAATCAAGTATGCTTTCATTCAGAGCCATAGGCAACAGTTTGGAGTTGATGCATTTTACAAGTTTTCACTTGTCTGCCTTTCTATCAAATAAAGCAAGGCAGTAGTGTCCGGTAATATATTCACTATAGATTGGGGACAGTAATGTGTAAAGCTAATTTTACTTGATTGTTACATACATGCCAACAATGAAGCTTAATCATTTTTTAAAAAAATATTCACTAAATTACGTCTTGCACATGTATGTATTCAGTTTGTCCATTTTTGGTATATACCGTAGCAAAGAAAATTAGTTTTCTTATTTTTATTAGCATCTTGCTAATCCCACAAACCATATTCTAGGCATGACTGCTTCTGTAACTATGACATAAAAGTATGCTTACAGACTGGTTTTCTAATATTTGCACACATACTTTTTGTTCAAATTCATTGTTCAATTTCATATCGGGTATAGAACCAGTATGTATTTTTTTGTGTTAAAAGTCAAGTCAGATTTATTCTAGACTATGCATGTGATTGAGCAAAAATGTTTTTCAAAAATGATTTCACTAATGGAATAAGAAAGACGAAAAACTGATTTTTCAGTTTCACACCCTTACTGGATATGTGGAAAGGATTTTAATATTGGTCATGGTGGTAAATTAAAGACACCTTGAATTTGCTAATTTTGCTAACTTTTTAATTTTAACACCAGAACTAAGTTGTGGACATGAATTTTATAAGAGCTAAGACATTTTACTGTTTCCAACATTTGTTGAATTCTGCAGATTGACAGCAGTAGACACCATTAAATTACATAAGAGATTGTATGGAAAGATCCAAATCATTATCAAGGATTTGTCCCAGAAAACCTTTTCTCAGCTAATACATGTTCACATTGCTTTATGGTGTGGAATAAAAGTCATGGCATCTATCGAAGCCATGGTATGTATACATATCTACTGTGGTCATTCAGATGCCAAGATTAACTTTGTTCGACGGTCGCTGGTGGACTTTTATGTTTTCTTCACAGCATTACCAACGGGCAAATCAGTCTCATTACAATTTTAGTTTGCCTTTACAAAGCAGTGGATAGTAACTGTACTACAATGACAAGGGCATCTACACGTGTAAAAGCATATATGTCTGTACAGCCTCATTGCAAATCAAGTATGCTTTCATTCAGAGCCATAGGCAAGTTTGGAGTTGATGCATTTTACAAGTTTTCACTTGTCTGCCTTTCTATCAAATAAAGCAAGGCAGTAGTGTCTGGTAATATATTCAGTATAGATTGGGGACAGTAATGTGTAAAGCTAATTTTACTTGATTGTTACATACATGCCAACAATGAAGCTTAATCATTTTTTAAAAAAATATTCACTAAATTACGTCTTGCACATATATGTATTCAGTTTGTCCATTTTTGGTATATACCGTAGCAAAGAAAATTAGTTTTCTTATTTTTATTAGCATCTTGCTAATCCCACAAACCATATTCTAGGCAAGACTGCTTCTGTAACTATGACATAAAAGTATGCTTACAGACTGGTTTTCTAATATTTGCACACATACTTTTTGTTCAAATTCATTGTTCAATTTCATATCGGGTATAGAACCAGTATGTATTTTTTGGTGTTAAAAGTCAAGTCAGATTTATTCTAGACTATGCGTGTGATTGAGCAAAAATGTTTTTCAAAAATGATTTCCCTAATGGAATAAGAAAGACGAAAAACTGATTTTTCAGTTTCACACCCTTACTGGATATGTGGAAAGGATTTTAATATTGGTCATGGTGGTAAATTAAAGACACCTTGAATTTGCTCATTTTGCTTACTCCAGTTTTATGCTAACTTTTTAATTTTAACACCAGAACTAAGTTGTGGACATGAATTTTATAAGAGCTAAGACATTTTACTGTTTCCAACACTTGTTGAATTCTGCAGATTGACAGCAGTAGACACCATAAAATTACATAGGTAATTGTATGGAAAGATCCAAATCATTATCAAGGATTTGTCCCAGAAAAACCTGTTCTCAGCTAATAACGTGTTCACATTGTTTTATGATGTAGAATAAAGGTCATGGCATCTATCGAAGCCATGGTATATGTATACATATCTACTGTGGTCATTCAGATGCCAATATTAACTTTGTTTGACGGTCGCTGGTGGACTTTTTCGTTTTCTTCACAGCATTACCAATGGACAAAACAGTCTTATTAACATTTTAGTTTGCCTTTACAAGGTAGTGGATAGTAACTGTACTACAATGACAAGAGCATCTACACATGTAAAAGCACATACATCTGTACAGCCTCACCACCGCAAATCTTATAAGAATTTTATAAGACCTAAAGCATTTATGTCCCGAATTCTTAATAGAATATGGACTACTTCTAGTGGTAGAAGACAACTACATTGGTCCTTTGTTCAAATGGATGTTTCCAGATTCCAAATTGCAGAAAATATGCATGTGCAAGAACATCTTATATTGATAGGTGTTTAGCAGAATATTCTTCACTTCAAATTGTAGAGGCCATGCAATTTGGTCCATTAAATATTGCAACAGACAGGAGTTGCATACATGCCAACCATTAAGCTTTTGGCATAATCAATACGCGTTACATTAAACATATATGGGTTACACTACCTTCCCAAAAAATAAATTTTCTCACTTTTATTAATATTCCATTAATCCCACATACTGTATTTTAGAAAAGATGGCTTTTCGTAACTACAGTACAAGAGTACGCTTGTCTGTGGACTTGCATGCACTTTCCGAACTGTATCATGTTCTATTTATAGCATCTATGGCTTAGTGAGGAGAGAACAGACTGGTTTTCTAATTTTAATAATTATGATAAGATTATTTTTTCTAATTCATATTTAATGCAGAACCAGTCTAAAGGTATTTGGTGCTAGAAAGTATATTTTATTTTAGTCTATGCATATGTGAGAGTAAAAATATCTCCTTTCGAAAATTCCACAGATGGATTAGAAAACGACAACAAAAAAGATCCTCCAAATATGAAGACAGCATCACGTGACATCTATTTCAGGCCGTGTGGAAAGAATTTTAATATTTGGCACTAAAAGTCTTAAGATGGATTCTAGGCGATGTGTGTAAAGCTAAAAGTGCTACATATGAAACCTTGAAACAGTACAGGTTGTTATAAGACGTGCAAATAAATCATTGTTTTTTTTTTATTATTTATTTAAATTTTAGCATGTTATATATGGATTACACTTTTTTTGCCTGGATTAAGCTTTTCGACCACTTAGATTATGCTTTTTCCTTGTCAGGGGTTGGCATGTATGGAGTTGTGATTATGATGACAAGATGTTGTACCCATTCTGTGTAAGAGACTTCAATAATGAAAAAGCAAAGCCAGCGTGATCTCATTTCATTACCAGAATTAACAGTAGATTCCACAGGAGAAAACATTTTTTTTAATTTGCTTAGTGTCTTCAGTTGATACTGCATCAGTTATGACATGTAAAGGAGTTGCACTATATTTTATAAAAATGTAAGCAATATTGTACAAGAAAGGCAGTCTCTTTCATATGAGGCACTGTGTTTCAAGAAAGGCTGTTGATAATTTAGGAAAACTATCGAAATATCATGTTGGTACTCTACCTGACAATGTACTTTGATGCAGATTGTTTTTTGTTTCCCAGCTAAAAGACACAACTGAAAGATAATTGCCTCCTCTTTGTTAGGTTATGAAAGGAATATTAGTTTGTTTGTTTTTTTCATTCTAATGATGACCATGAGAGATTATTAATATTGTTTACAAAAATAAACTGGATTCAGATCCAGGCTCTGTAACCATCAATTACTGCTCTACTGATGTGCAACGCAGTCTCAACTTTCTGAGTGTTCTGAAATGTAATATAAGAGTAGGGCCTAACCAAGTAGATCATTTTCGCAGAGTACCAAATCCACCTATTTGGATGAACTATTTGCCGGATCCGGGCACGAACCAAGTAGTAGGTGTGACTCCAGAGAGTACCATTTCATTATCGTATGTGAAGCTTAAACTTTTCTTATACCGTATCTTATCGCCTATAAGATGAAAAATTTTAGTATTAACTAAAATTATGTATTAAAAAACTTTTTAAAAGTTTGATATTTATTTAATTATTTTACTTGTAACCATTTGTGCACGTATTATTTGCCGAAGCGAGTACTTCTGAATAGTGCCGAAAAACCAAATGTCTGAGGCGATTTCCGGTTAGGCCCTATACGAGTCCGTTGCTTTTAAAGCTCAGTGTTATATATGTAAATTTGAAGCATTTAAATGACCCAAGGGACAAAAAATAAATAATTTTGTTCATATGCTCATTGAATTTTTATCTTTTTTTTTGTTTTGTTTTGTTTTGCTTGGATTGCTCTCTTTATCCACTTGGATTGCACTTTTCCTTCGCCATGGGTTGGCATGTATGTCGTTGCTGTTAAAACATTCCTTCCTCCCATTCTGTGCTGATGAGACTGGCATGAGAGTCACATTGAATCTGTGCTTTCCTATCTAATCTCTAGTGGAAAGATGGAAATTTCTAATATGGTTAAAGGAAAAATGATTGTATGTGTGATTGGATTTTAAACGCATTTCAGTCATTGCTATGATGTCTGCACTGAGGCAGTTTATAGTCTAGCACTTGGGGCATCGTGCCACAGGCATGTATTATGATGTCCCACCCAGTCACATTATTCTGACACTAGGCTAAAGCGTGTTCACAATGCATCGTGTTCTGGAAAAAGGTCACAGCATATATCGAAGCCATTGTATGTATAAATTTCTACTGTGGTCAATCAGATGCCAAGATTAACTTTGATGGTCGCTGGTTGATTTTTTTTTTTTTTTTTTTCTTCACAGCATTACCAACAAACCAAACAAGTTTTATTATAATTTTAATTTGCCTTCACACAGTGGAGGATAGTAAGTGTACTACAATGACAAGGGTGTCTACACGTGTAAAGCACATACATCTGTACAGCCTCAACATTGCCATTTCGAAGTAGAGGACAGTCATTGTACTATTATGACATGGGCTGCACATATAAAACAATATACAGGGTCACTGCACTACCAGGAAATTGAGAAAAAGTCTGGAGAATTTTTTTCCCTTCTCTTCCCGACCATGAAAAGTTCTTGAGTTTCGCAGACATTTGTCAAAGTGGGAAAGCCATGGAATTTCCAGTCGTCACTTGATGCCTGACACAATTATGTATTGAGTCATAATAAACTGATCGTGACTTAAATGTATTGAGTTCTAACCAAAATATTTGGAGGGTGCAGTATGGATCATTTTGGTGTTTACAATACACATATGCTGATTCAATCTACAAGCTCAGTAGATTAGGATTTTCAAGTAGACTTTCATTTTTAAAGTCAGCTCGATATCCATATCTTTCCTTACATAGAAGATATATATAAAATACTATACCATCACAAGAGGCCAAAATGGTGGTGGCAAAGCATAGCCACTTAATATGAAAGGCCATTTAAAAACACAGTTTTGAATGAACAAACCACATTTTCAAATGTAGAGAAAAAGATATTAATGAAATTAATTAAGATTAACTAATACAATTTTCCATATTTATATATTCTAAGAACATCTTGTGTTTTGTGTTGTCACGTGATTCTTGCTCTGTTCTTGCTAATTTAAACTGGTCAGATGGCTGTCTCTTATAAAAAGCATTGGACTTCAATTTAATACAATTGGATTCCTGTATAACATTACAAGGATTTGTTGATAACACTTCACTATTGGATTCCCGATATCGTAATTCGAGATTTTTGAAGTTATGCGACTACTCGTACAAATGAGTACCAGGTCAGCTTTCCTCTATGCCATAGTTTCGTCTAGTTTGTTGACCAATTAAAGACATAATGATTTTATTAATGCTTGCCATTTCTAAGAAAAAGAAATAATTTTCCTATTGATTTCATACAGGTACAAGTCGATAAAACATTTTTGTATTTTATATGGTTTATATTGTCTAGCCCACTGATAAATGACTGCACTGTGGCAGCAAATTCCAAATTTTTCGATATTCAATTGAAATGACACCACATCTTAACCAAAATGTCCAAATACGAAAATGGGGTTTGAATATTCTGAAGAAACTCTGATTAAAAACAGTCAATGAATTTGTCTTCACAGTGATGAATTTTGTTCTCCATTTGTCCAAGTCTCTCTCAATTTATTTATACACTATTTACAAAACTATGTGCAACATTGTTAGGAATATCACGTCAGCCCTACATGAAATTATATTGTAATTTTGCAGATGTCATCACCATTGAGAAAACTGCAGAGAACTTCAGACTGCTTTATGATGTGAAAGGAAGATTTGCGGTTCATAGGATTAAACCTGAAGAAGCCAAGGTACAAACTTTTAAGATGGCTTGTTCATTATTTAACTTGTTTGCAATATTACTAGGAGCAGTGTATATTAAGAACTCGATTCAAATGGGATACAGCTCTGGTCATGTTTACATTTTCCATCTGCCATTTCACAGAATTGTGCATTTAACTAATAATTTATTTGACTTTTATGAAAAGAAGGAAAGAAAGGAGTGTGTGTGCACAATGACAGCATAATAATAAAAAAAATGTATAAAAAAAACTGGTAAAAAATTGTTTAATAAGCTGTGATAAAAATGATAAGTCTGTAGAGGCAAGTGATAAGCTGTTTCCTGTGAAAAATTGATATTTTAAGTGATCATAGTCTTTACTTCAAAATGAATGAAGTTGATTGGTTATTTCAGCATTTGATTTCAGACACAGGTTCTAATGTGCAGTGATCAACATGGCTGATATTGTTGAAGTGGCAAGTGATGCTGATGAAGCTTTTGATGAAAATTTAATACATTTTGTGGAGAAAAGTTCTGTCTTCTGCAGTGAAGACCATTATCTTCAACAAAATGATCTGAGATGATGGTAACTGAAATTACAGGAACTATTTTAAGACTTTATTTTGTCATACATTGAAGTGGCTGGTGAAGTGGCTGATGTAAACATGGACAGTTTTGTGTGGAAATTATTATTTTAGGGAAGGGGATTGTGACTTTGCTACATCAAAATGAATATTGCAGACATAACAAATGTAAATCTGATTTTAAGTTCATTTAGGTTTACATTAAGCTGAACTTTTTACAATTGAACATTTTCACATGGGGAAAAAATAGTTTTTAAAAAAAATACTTTTTAAAATGGTATATACAGTCGGCTCCAGATATATGCATATTGTATAACTGCATACTCCGCCTTATTGCATAGATTTGAGCAGGTCCCGATTTGTTACCATTGTTTTCAATGGATATCAATTTCGGACAATTGCATATCGTTTATACACATATTTCGCATTGTTCAAAATTGTTCCTTTCAAAATGAAAACAGATTCCGAACATTGGCAGTCAAGGTTGATTAATGAGGTCTGTTAATATCAACATCACAGCTATTAGATCTCCGTTGGTCACCAGGAGGCACTATAGTAGATGACCATACATATTAACAAGACGGCATTAGCTCTCTGAGTCTCTTTTGATCACCAAGAGGCACGATAGTAGACAATCATAATAATTAACCAAGCATGGTTGACGGCTTTATCACTTTTCGTTGATCATTAAGAATCCGTTCCAGTCTGTTCATTAAATCAGCACCGGTCCCAAGGCCATGCATATAAGCGGAGTCGACTGTATCTTTAAAGAATTATTTGTACAAACTTGTCCTGTAAAACCAGCTTGACCAACATCACCGCATTTTTGAGATGATATTCCATTGATGGGACAGTTGTACACCAGTCTGTCTGCCTGAATGTTTATGCATAGCTGCCAACCTTCATGATTTTGGTGTGAATTTCACCAACTTTTTTTAAAATAGCAATTCCGCGAATTCATGCCGCATGCACACAAAAATTCACAAGTTCTAAATTATTTAATAAAATGACCGTTAATTCTTGTCATGATAACGGCAGTTAACAAAATGGTCCGTTATTACTGGTCGTGATATTAGTGAACTGTGACCAGTTGGTACAGTTAACCTGGTAGCAAGCATTTCAGCATAAATATCCAAATATAAAAAATGTTATGGCAATGGTCAGAGGAAAATGAAATATCTTGCACAGTGTAGTATAGCTTGGAATATACCAAACATTGCCGTGTATTCAGCCATCAAACACTGTTACATGTCCTGCTCTTTGCGTTCACTGTGCCACATTAGTCATTGTGGCAGAGATGATGCGAGGAAGCACATTGATAGTAAAAAGCACACAGTGGTTGGGAAAATTAAGAAATGTTTTAAGCCATCAAAGGAAGAACTGCAAGGCAACAATGCTGCTGCAGTTTTCTTGTTGAACCTAATCTACCTTTACCAGCTGGATACCATGCTAATCATTTCCGAAAAATATTCTTGAACTCTTTGGGATCACTTCATGAATTCATGTCAAAATTCTTGTTTTTTTAACCTCCATAGTTGTTTAGGTGACAAGTTAAATAACACATGCACCCATCATCAAAAGCAAACTAACTACAATCTTAAAGAAAAGTACTTTTCATTAAAGGCAATCAGTGCCAAGCTTAAATGAATACAGTCTGATGGATTGCTGCATTTTCCAAAGCGACAAGATGTTTGTTATGTTGCGAAAGTTTTCATATTGCTGGGGAAAAAGGTTTTGCTTACGTTTGCTACATACAGTGGCATAAAATGTAAATGAGATACCCATTCTTTTGGAACCATAGATTTTTGTTTCCTTTTGAATAGCCTTACCCCCTGGGTGGCCTCTGGCAAGATTGTGGCCATCTCCAGGGTTCGTACGGTCTATGAAGGTCTTTGAGAGTTTGTGAAAACTGAGGTAGCATTTTCAAGGCCTTGAAAGTTTGAGAAAATCGAGCATATTACCCTGAGGTCTTTAAAAGTCTTTGAAAATTGAAACAAACCCCAAAATTTATGCCAGAATCACAAATAAAATTATCCGAGTTCGTTAGATTCGGATGTAATCTAGTTCTCCTGGTTTCTTTCTTTTGATGACCCATTCAGTTTCATTGCCGCCGCAACAACAAAAGAGGCTTTGTTTGGCCATCCAAAGTTGGCATCGGCGGTGACTTCAATAACCACTCTTCTTCAAAGCAAGACGGCTATACACTTCATCAAAGGAAGTCGCAAATAAAATTGCCTAAGGTCATTAGCTTCAGATTTAACTGGTTTTCATGGCTTCTTTCTTTTGACATTCGTTCACTTTGATTGGACGAGTCCATCTTTGGCCAATCAAAATATTCTTTACACTTATTCACTCTACGTATAAAGTGCGCGAAAATATAACACGCTCGAGGATTAAAAATTTTGTTCTACATAATAATGTTCCTTGGATTAATATAGAAACATCCATTGTAATAAATTCAATTCATGGATAAACAGTTTCAAAGAACGCATGCGTACACTATAGTAGAGTTAAGCAAGAGTTGTTGTTCTTGAATTACGAGTGTGTGTGTGTATATATATATATATATATATATATATATATATATATATATATATATATATATAAATAAAACGTATGCTGTGAAGCTTTAACGTTAGGAAGTCAAGTCATTTGATTAGGCAAGTAAAAAAAATAATAAATTTAAAAAACGTATTTTCAGTTGACGGAATGCCCACCGTTTCTCATTGCCGACCCTCGACTTTTTCACCAATGATTTTATTTTTTAAATTGCATTACCGAAAATGATTTGTGTATCTATAGTCTAACTATACATCCCTGTTTGTTTGTACCCCTATCGATTTCACTAACGAAAATAATTTATTGGTAAAAAGGGCACAGAACTAAGTCAACTGAATCATTGATGTATAATTTCCAACCTGAATGTGACCAGAATTGCACTAATACTGCCATCTCCTGCATTTCATGATTAACGGACTTCAGACTATAATTGAGTCCGTTTTGCCCAGTACTTTGATGTGCTTGAAATATTACTAGATTTATATATAATGTTTATTTAAAAAATGGAGAAAAATGCCGCCTAACTTTGATAAAGTGTTTTATTCTGTCCTTTCCAAAAGAAAGGAATATGTTGAACTTTGGAATGTTCTCCAGAAAATGTTGTTGTCACATTGGCAGGCAACAGTGGAGAGAGGATTTTCTGTCAACAAACGGGTATCTGTTGAGAACCTCGGCAAAGAAAGTCCCAGAGCTCAAAGGCTAATCATTGACACAAGGAGAAAAGCAGGTGGACCTTTGGATATCATCATTAGTAATGAAATGATGACATATGGTTCCTCTGCAAGACATAAGTACCATGCCTATCTAGACAAGAAGAAAGCAGAGAAGGATGAGAGAAAAACCAAAAAGGAAAGAAACGGGAGTTAGCCTTGGATGAAGTAGAAGAACTTAAAGCCAAAAAGCTGCCTCTTGAAGCTAACATTGCCAGCTTAAATGCTTCCTCTGTACAGAAAGCAAGCAGAAGAGGCAGAGTTAAAAGGACTCATTGTGCTTGTCACAGAGTCAAATGCTCTTATGAGAAAAGCAGAGGAAAAGAAGAGAGTGGTGGCATCTCTTTCCAAAATGATTGAAACGAAAAAAAGCAAATATAATAATGCATTTAAAGCAATGCTGATGTCTGTTAAGATAACATTTTATTTTGTATTAAATCTGACACGTATGTTACATATTTCTGAAAGAACGACGAATGTTAACCTATCTTCCAGATAATTATAATACAATTTTAGGAAATTAAATATAGTTTGACTTTAATCAGTAATCAGTATTGTAGTATTTGGCATTCATTGTTTTCTCAAATAACCTGTATACACAATATTAGCAAAAATAGGTCTTGGAAATCGCTGTTCGTGGTCTTTGAAAATTTGGGAAAAGTCTTTGAATTTATCATTCATAGTCCAGTATGAACCCTGCATCTCCAGTTAACCAAAATGTAGCCAAATTTAAGTATGTGTGTCATGTGCTACCAGCAACAATATCTTGTTGAATTGTTTGTTGGCAATGGGATATAGGACTGCCTGTTTTTAAGTGCACGTTATTTTTGTTTTCAAATGGGATGTAACTGATAAATTAATTTTATGTGATTATACTCCTGTGCCTGTACAATACAGTACTTCATGCATTGTGGACTGTACCACTGTACAAGTTATACAGGTGTAATTCAGAGTAGTTTCGTCTTAATATAATCAAGGAGCATGTGCTTGTGCACCACTTTTATTACATCACACACTTCACACCATCCTTTTTTGTTGTTCATACATCATACTCGTCAGCTGACATGGTTACAACAGTTTGGTCTTTAACATGGTTGGATTCTAAGGACCCCAGCAACCTTGTTCTAGTGGGGTCTCACTGTAATACCACGATGTAACAATAATAATTGTTACATGCCTATCTGTAGTGTTTTGCACTATTTAAAGGTTACCGTTTCCTTGCCATAATGAAACTGAATGCTTCATGAGTATGTGTCATGATTTAAAGGCCATTCATGTATGCCTGTTATTTTTTTCCATTCTATTGTCAAAGATTACTGAAATATGTTTTTCTATATGTCATGGTCGCTTTAGTTGAAAGAAATCTCATTTTTTAGCACAAGACAATGTTTTGATGGGTATGTCCTCTTTAAGATAAAATCCCAGGTTTCATCAGTGCAGTCCAGTTTTTTTTCAGGCAGATTACAATGGTTTTTTTTTAAACAATTTACTTATTTAGTTATTATGAAGGAGCTTATTTGTTTATTGCATATTATTTATGCAGAACGATCACGTGCCAAGATAATCAGTTTGCATTGAAGTTTCAGCTAATACAATTTTTGCTGGCACATTTTCTTTGGGGGAAAAAAGTAGTAATTGTTTGGTCAGTTATATCTGTTCCCATTCTTGTCATCAAAAGTTGGTCGATTGTAGCAAGTCTGGTAACTATTAGATTATAGCACAGCGTACATTGTGCAGTCCAGACGTCAACATAAGCAGATTATAATTTAACTAATTTGATGGTTGTCAATATGAATAAAAGATTTGTTTATGTAACAATTGATAGATTTTACTGCATTTTATATATACATTAGATGCCTCCTTTCAAGTTTAAGGGCCATTGAATTTATCTACTCCAAACCAAGATTGCATATACAAGTTTTAACAGCCAGAAATGTAGTCTCCAGGAAAATTTCCATATGTTATATAGTGTTGTCAATAAGATAAACAGTCAAAATTTATGGCCTTGGTGAAGCCCAGCGAGATCCCCATTGTTTGTCCTCAATGAAAATGGTGCCAATGTTAGACCGAATTTGACTTTCATGGTGACCAATGTCTTGTTGCACAAAAATATCGTATATGCTTAGTTAAAAGAAGAAAAGTTGAAAACTGGAACATTTGAGGGACTCTAGTCCAAGATTATATCCCATATTCGAATTTAGAGATTGAAATTTTCTTGTTTTAGTTTTTAATCTGAATATTTGTTCCTGGATGTAATTCGAGCATAATAATGTTAACAAACCTTATCTACCATAATTTTAAAAGCAATGTAATAGGAAACATTATTTTTACCTAATAGCAGGCATACCAGGCTATTCAGAAAAGTTTCATCCAAGCTAAAAGAAAATGTATCAACTGTTAAGTTCATAAATAGTAATAATAGTTAATCTTACATTTTCAGTGAAATTCCACACATTTCCATAGCTGCCAACTGTCGCGTTTTTTCCGTATTTTGGACCTGAACATTGGTGTACGTTTGTTTGGCCAAAAATACTTTTTTTTTAATTTAAAAAATAATTTTAAATTTTCATTGTAATTTTAAACTTAGAACTGGCACTTGGTTCCACTTTGATAGAAAGTATCACGTATATAGGAATACAATTTTTGAGTGGTTCATTGAAAATCTAGTCTATGATGCCTGTCATTATCTTCCATATTGGATTTTGCAAATAGTGCTGTTGCTGTATCTCGTCTTTGTAATATTCAGCTTCTAATCATGTTAAACAAGAAAGTGGAATATTTAGAATTTTTTCCAAGAAAAGAGGAGGAAATTGGAAGGACAATTATGACATCTTGTGTAGATTAATAAAACCATATTCTGTAGTAAAGGAGAAAACTTTACATTGTTTATTTTGATTTCGCTATTGGGCATGGAGGTGCCGATTAAATACTGGAGCACGAAAAAGCTAATAAACATCAGCTTCCTGCTTCATCACACACAGCTCAGCATGAACTTAAGATGTATATAAAAACCAGATAGAACCATAATGTAATCGGATCGAAATTTGATTGATTAAATTTCTATTAGACAATAAACCTTCCTCTATAAGTTGCTAGTGTTGCTGGCGATTTATTTTGCACACATTTTTCAGACATTAAGATTGTGCTTGAAAGAAAACAGTTCAATAAGCAAATCACAGAATTGAATTTAAAGTTGGTGCGTTGAAATCTATGATTGAAAGAAGAAAGAAAAACAAGGTGTTGAAATGGCTCCAATAAAACAGCCTGTTTTGCTTTTTTGATTCTTCTGAATGGAACATGGTGACCGTCCAGAAGGTACAAGTGTGTATGTGATTATAAGGCACTGTCCTACTTTACTGATGGTTGTATATGTTGTAAATAGTTACATATGCATTTTTGATAAATTAAAAATTAGTATTTGTTCCTGAAAAATTGGTATTTTTGTTACAGGTAGTCAGTATTTTTGTACTGTGGGGTTGGCAGCTATGCATTACATGTGCCAAGGAGATGCAAGTGAAACTTCCATCCTTATTTTGAGTTTGCCCTTGTAGCATGAAACCAGATTGGTAGTTTCCTTTCTCTTATCTTTCAGTATAAACTCTGCAGAGTCAAGGCAAATAAAGTTGGGCCTAAGGGAGTACCTTTTGTCGTTACTAATGATGGAAGGACTATTCGTTACCCTGATCCTCTCGTCAAGGTCAACGACACTGTAATGGTGGATATTGCATCTGGAAAAATCGAAGATTTTATCAAGTTTGACTCCGGTAGGTACAACTAAAGAGTATAGAATATTCAATCTTGACAGTTGTCTGAATTAAACCATCCTTGTCTAAGAATTGTTGCCCTCCAGTTACATTTCTTTATTTTATTCATGATTATACTTGAGGCTTGATGTATCAACAAACTTGCATAGCAACAAAGATATAATTACATTTGACGAGCACATGTATATGTATTAGCACATGAAATCAGTCTGATTTACTCCTTTTCCTTTATAACACCCTAATTTGTTTTACTGATTTTAAATTTTTATTCTGTGTGTGGTCTTCTCTTTTTGACTTCTTTCAGTTGCAATAATTATTTTCTCCAGCGCTAAATTTGTCTCTTTGTTGGCAGTACTTTTGGTGTTATTAAAGTACATGTTGTTGCCATTATTACTGCTCAGTTGTAACATGAAATGGGGAAAAGTGAAAAATTGTTCTACTTTCAACCTTGAATTCTATTTATAGCATCTGTATGGCTTAGGGAGGAGAGAACAGACTGGTTTCTAAATTTTAATCTTTCTATGCAGATTCTTTGTTCTAATTCATATTTATTTCAAAACCAGTCTAAATCCAAATGTATTGGGCGATAAAAAGTATATTTTATTTTAGTCGATGCATATACGAGAATAAAAATATCTCCTTTCAAAAATTTCACAGATCGATTAGAAAAAGGCAACAAATTAAATAAAACAGCAGGATCCTCTAAATTTAAAGACCTGTGCAGCATCAGGTGACATCCATTTCCGGCCATGTGGGAAAGAATTTTAATATTTTTGGCGCTAAGTCTTAAGATGGTTTCTAGTCGTTGAGTGTAAAGCTAAAAGTGCTACATATGAAAACTTGAAACAGTAAAGGATGTTAAAAGACGAGAAGGGCAAATAAATCATTGTTTATTGAAATTTTAGCATGTTATATGTGGAATACGCTTTTTCTGCCTGGATTCTGCTTTTTGACCACTTGGATTACGTTTTTTCCTCGTTGGTGGTTGGCATGTATGCAAATGGTGTGTAATAACCTACACACACAAAAGTTCATTCACACTTGGCAATAAAAATCAAACCAAAACTGCAGGAAGAAGCTGTCTAAAAGAAAGGGTTCTCAACAGACTCGTGGTGATTTCAATTGAAGGACCACTGAAAGACTTCAGCTTTAACAATGCATTGGTAGAGTGGAGGATGAGGAAGGACAGGAGGCTATTTAGGAAATAGTGATCATAATTGCAGTCACAATTAAAGTCAGTATAGATGCAAATCTATTATATGTCCAGTTAACTCGTTCAGCTCCAGCACACTTATCAATAAATGCTGCTGCTTTGCCCTAGCAACACTGCTGTGTCTAGCTGCTTGTGCCCAGAGTGTTTTACACGTTTCAGAAATTTTGTAAACATCATGCACTTGCATTCACACTTGCCATACTTTCACTTCTTTTATCCAATAGTGAAATTTTCATCAATTAATCCAAAGGAATTTGTTTACAGTGATGTATTTTTTTGCCCTGTTTGTCCAAGCCTTTCTCAATTTATTTATACACTATTTACAAAATATGTGCAACATTGAACACATTTTGCAGGCTCCATACCACATTTTGTACAGTGATGCCAATAATACAATATGCATTTTTGAGCATATGGATTAGTTTCCTTTGCAATGTCTGTAGAGTTTCTCCGGAAAAAATAAATGAAAAAAGTCGACTCTTTCTCTTTTTACCTTGTCAGTATTTATTGTGGGTCCAGTTTCGGTCCACTAAAATCATTGATTTGGATGGGTCGAAGACCCTCTCTCCAATCTGCTAAATCAGCAAAATCACTATAATTCTCGCTATCAGCATTGTCTTCTGACAATTCAATGTCCTAATCTAAATCTCGCAAAAATTATCTCCAACTGCTGAACATATCTTTCATCTGCTTCCTCAATATTTTCGAGATCAAAACCAAGAAACTCGTCTTAGCTTTTATTGTCATAAAAATTTCTCCCGTGTCTGCCATCATTTATGAGTTTTCAAGAACAAAACACATGTAGTGAAACTGGACTGATTTAGTAATTTCTGATTAGTTATTATTGGTCTGATTCTTGGAAAAGCCCCATTTGTAACCAATCAGAGATGTATCTAACACACATTCAGAGCGACTGAAGATCAGACAAGTCAATAAATATAGATACATAGTGGGATTGGTCACTAAATGTAGAAACCGAATGAACACATTGATCGGATCGGGGCCAATGGAGTTAAGACACATCTGTTGACTGACCTGCAAAGGTGACATGTTGAGCCACAACTATAGGTCCCACCTGACAGGTGGACTGATCTCCATTCCACAGCAGGGATAATATCAATTTGAGAACAGTTCTGGTCAAAGGCAATGCTTTGTGGCAATATGTACAGAAGTCCAAACTGGAGTGCTCAGAACTGATAAATGATGTTGTTAATGGTGAAATGCAAGAACTTCCTGGAAGCCTTGTGAATAGGTGCATGAAGATGTGCATTTCGTGGATAACTATTGGATATAAGAAGAGAAATTAAGGCATGATGTTTACAAAATTTTCTAAACAGGTAAAAACTAGGGCACAAGCAGCTTGACACAGCTTAGTGTTGCTATGGTACAGTCGCAGCATTACTGGGGGGGGGGGGGTCTTCATTCCTGAAAACCCCTGGACACCCCATTGGGGAAGTACCCCCAAACCCCTTTTTCACAGTTTCAGCTCTTTTTTTTTCAAGACCTAAATCATGTCTGCATCTCAAAGGTAGTGACAGTGCTCAAATTGACTCCGTCACAGATGCAATCTTGCATCTAGAAAATCTCCTTTTGATTCCTCCTCAATAGAAGTATTATTCTTTTAAATAATATATGTTCATAATAGAAATTCAAGATGTTTTTCACTCTATTAATAAATTGGTTTTTCATGGCAGGTAACCTGTGTATGATCACTGGAGGACGCAATTTGGGACGAGTTGGGACCATTCAGCACAGAGAAAGACATCCAGGATCATTTGACATTGTACATGTCAAGGACTCCCTTGGACACACTTTTGCTACAAGGTAAAGACATTGTTTAGTGTCTGACAGATCTTTTGCATAGAACCCAGGTCTGCCAGAATGGTGGGTTTTCAATATTGTGTTTTGAAAATGGTGTGCACGGTAGGTAGAGGTGAAACAACACATCGATACTTTTGCTGTAACAGTATACATAATGATACAAGATATGGAGAACGACAATGCATACTATATGCAAGTTATATCAGTTTTCAGCAGTCATTATTAATTATTAGTAGTTAAAGTTCATCTGAAACGACATCTGCACTCACAGGTACTCGTTTGTTTTAGTAAAGACTATTGTGAATACCCGCTTGTCATCTATAAATTAACATAGTGTCATGGTTCATAATTTTCCCACCTACCCCCACCCTATATTCCATGCTAATTATCTTGATCCAGAATGTTCAGCGTATACTTCTCACTTTTACATGAAGTTTCTACATTGATTGTATCGCATCTACATGGTCGATTTCAAAGCTACACTACTGGTGAGTTACATAATGAAATATGTTGCATTCAATTCTCATTGGTGGTTATTGTTCCACTCCAGGTTAAACAATAACTACCAACTAGAAATCATTTATAAAGCTCTATATATGTTACCAACTAGAAATCAATGTAGCTTATTTCCTGTGAGACAAACAGGAATTTATTGGTAAAGCAAGAAAGAACTTCGCATAAAAGTCTTTAAATGATATGTTAAGTATGTTTTAAGATGCTGTCGGGGGGGGGGGTGATTACATGCATTGTGCAAAATTTTTACTAATTCACGAACTTGGAGAATTGTGGTGCGCAAAAACTGCAAATTAGTTGAAAGTCCCACATATCAAAATGTGCTTTGCAAAGTTTAAAATTTTTAGTTTAACCATTCTTGGAGATGGCCAAGTGTTAATGGTGATACCGGTGAGTGATTTTGAGCCCATAAATGGTGTTAAATACGAGTCAGATATGCCTGTTGGATAACAAAACTAGATGGCGTGATGGTCAATCTTCCTTTCAGCTGTTTTTCAAAATTAAATGTACAAATGGCAGAGTCTAAATAAAAGACATAATTTGAAAGTATAATGCAGTTTTACCTTTTTTATCAATCAGTTTTGCCTTGCAGATTATAATTTGCTCAATATTTTCTAAGACTAAACCTGAGAACTCGTCATTTTCGCTCTCACCATCATAAAGTTTTGTGCCTGCAATCATTTACGCTATTTCATGAACAGAACATTTGAAGTGAAACTGCCCCCCATTAGTAACCCTTGGTTTCTGAACAATTCATATTTGCACAAATAAAAGTAAAATCATTTGTAATTGGTTAATATTGGTCTGATTCTTGTGTTTTTTATATATATATTTAACTATTATAACCAATTAGAGACACATTCAAAGCAACAAAAAACTGGATTGGCCATTGAATGCAGTCTACAAACTTCGACTACTGTTATTTAGAATTTTGTGTGACATTGACATTAACTCTCGAATAGTCTGAGTACCTTGGCATTTATTTTCAAAAAATGTATATTTAATATATTTAAATAGAACAGTCTTGCATGAAAATGGTGCAGTTCAGGCATCTGATCTGATGATCATCATGGCTACCCAGAAAATCATGTCACTACTCTGCCAATGAATAGTCATATCAACATGGGAGTTTTACTAAATAACTTCCTTTGATGCTTTGTTTTGTTTTGTTTTTGTTTTTTTATGGTTTAACGCCATTTTTCAGCACAATATAGGCTATACATGGCGGCCAGTATTATTGGTGGAGGAAGAACCCGGAAAAACCCGGAAAGAACCACCGACCCACGAGAAGCTACTGGCAAGCTTTCTCACATAACTACATTTGCCGAATCTTATCCTTTGATGTCTAGTATGTCCTATATGAAAATGAAGGGCCTTCTGTTAGATTTGAGTTGTCATAGTAGGGTTGGGGTCAGGGGAATAATAATTTAAAAAAATTTATAGCTAGGTGTAGAGTAAAAGTAGTCCGGTAAATCACTACCAGGTAAGGAAAGCACTGTAAAAATGGTGCCAATCCAACATGCAGTATGGCTGCCATCTTAAAACCTTATCACTATTATCATAGCCTTTTTTCACAAGAAGACCTCTAATGATGTTGATCATAAATTAAATGGTGTCACTCGCACATCCTCAATGGCAGCAACAGTGGCCATCTTTGTTATTGCTTCTCATGAATAGACCTACCAACCCTACTGAAAAAAATCAGGAGAATCTCTTTTTTGGACCTATCTCCCAATTAAGAAAAAAGTCCAGAGTTTTTTAAAACAAAGTTGTCGTTTCTGTTTCCCTGTTTCTGTGTCTGGTATGTTTCTTAGTACTTTACCATATCCGGCTTCATTTCTGGTTTTCATCAGCTTCCTGTACGGCTTGATGTAGAATAAAGGTCATGGCATCTATCGAAGCCATGGTATATGTATACATATCTACTGTGGTCATTCAGATGCCAATATTAACTTTGTTCGACGGTCGCTGGTGGACTTTTTTGTTTTCTTCACAGCATTACCAATGGACAAAACAGTCTTGTTACCATTTTAGTTTGTTTTTACAAAGAATTTTAAAAAACCTAAAGCATTTATGTCCCGAATTCTTGATAGAATATGGACTACTCCTAGTGGTAGAAGACAACTACATTGCTCCTTTGTTCAAACGGATGTTTCCCTGATTCCAAATTGCAGAAAATGTGCATGTGCAAGAACAACTTCTTACATTATTAGGTGTTTAGCAGAAGATACTTCACTTCAAATTCTAGAGGCCATGCAATTTGGGCCATTAAATATTGCAACAGATAGGAGTTGCATACATGCCAACCATTAAGCTTTTCACATAATCAGTACGCGTTACGTTAAACATATATGGGTTACACTTTTTCAGTATATATATATCCACCTTCCAAAAAAATCAGTTATTTGTTTTCTCGTTTCTTCTTTGAATACATTCCCCGATCACATTACTTTAGGGATTTAAGCCTGCTACCTCGCGAATCCAGCCCTACCAAAAGACGAAAATTCGTCTTTTCTGTCATATAGACAAAGGGCAATAACTCTTGCCCCTTACCTCCCCTTGCCATCCACTAGGTGTTGCCAGTTTTTAAGCTTCGCTGTACTGTGTAAACACGTACAATTAGACCTCCAATGAATCCAAGCCATCTTAGTATAAATTCGAACCATCCGAAGTTAAATTTGGAATTATTGTGTTGGATAATCATTCTTCTACAGGTTGTATACATTATTTTACAATATTTTCTAATTTTGAGTGACTTTGTCACCTTTATGGACATCGTCTTGGGACGACCATTTTGCAAAGTGGACAGATCTCGCTAATGGCGGTTCTCGTGTTGTCATTTACAAGTTCACATGGCACTGAATAATTTTGCTTACTCCGTTTGTAACAGTTATGGTATTAGCGAATTAATAACGTGCTGAATTGCTAATTTGTGCTTGTTATCTTTTTTTGTCATTTCAGTTGACTTCGTCTTTGAACGACTCGTTGCAACACGCTAATGGCGATACTCGTGTTGTCATTTACGAGTTAACACAGAACTGAATAATTTTGCTTACTCCGTTAGTAACAGTTATGGTATTATCGATTTAATAACATGCTGAATTGTTAATTTGTGCTTTCTCTTCTTTTGTCATTTTATGTTTAGCTTTTTCATCCTGAAAGTAGTTCTGATCTTGTATCCAGTATGGGTACCATGGCAAGCATCTTGAAAATTGTTTTCGCTGCTTATGATTGGACACTGGTATTCATTATCAGTTTTCACCTAGTGAAGTCAGTGTTGTCTTTCATCAAATATGACTGCTGCATCAGATGCTTCTTGATGCTCAAAAAATAACTACAGCACATGGCAGTAAAAGAAGAACTGATGTTGAACTCAAGAAATTCTTTTAGACTCCTTAGAGGATCAGTTCCTTATGGACTACCTTTTTCATTGGCGGAACATTCTATGAAAGGGTACTGGATTAAACCTGACACATTACAATGAGAATCACTTAAGCCAAATCTATTTTTAAAATTCACAACACTATTTTAAGACTGAAAATTGTATGTGAACAAAGTTAAAAGCCATAGATCAGTAGGTTGCAGAAGATTTACTTTAAAGTGCTGTATTTGAATTGGGTGATTAGACCACAAGTTGAACTTTGTGGTTAATTTATTTTAAGAATGTGCAAGTCTAATTTTGATATAAAATTTTCTCATTTTAGATTAAACTACGTCTTTGTTATTGGAAAAGGCAACAAGGCAATGGTTTCTCTGCCCCGTGGCAAGGGTGTCAAGATCACTATTGCTGAGGAAAGAGACAGAAGGCTGGCTGCCAAGACCCAGTGACCATGAAAGAGACTTTATTTTAAAGCAGAATAAACCCACAGCTGAGAAGTGGTGTCTTGTGTTTTTATTCTTTCTACTGATGGAATGCAGTTTATATAACAAATTATGATCCTGTATTATTGAGGTCATGGATTGTCTATTTCAGGAGCAGTTGCAATATATCACTGACAGTGTCTTTTTAAAAATATCTTTATATCATCGATTGGGTCATTTGGTTTATTAAATGTGAAAGTGTCAAATTTCTCTTCCACGTTGGAACCAAAATACTTGTTTTGGATTATAAACAATTTCAGAGAGAAATTGAGATTCTTTTGTGGAAAATCTTGTTAGATTATCATTTAAGCCAGGTGCAAGATGGAAATAAATTCTTCGATATTCACAAAATAGTAGTAACCACTCCGGTGGCCTAGTGGTTAGAGTGTCTGCCACGGAAGCAGGAGGTCGTGGGTTTAATCCCCGGCAGTCATACCAAAAACTTATAAAAATGGTACTAACAGCTGCCTTGCTTGACACTCAACATTAAGAGGTTAGTGTTAGGACTGGTCTGCCTGGTGTCAGGATAATGCGACTGGGTGGGACATCATGCGGCATGATGTCCCAGTGTAAGACATTACTATGAACTGCCTCACTGCAGACATGGTAGCGATAAGACTGAGAAATTGTTAAAAGATAGGTTAAAAATCCTAATCAAACAAACAAACCAAAATAGTAGTTGCAAGACAATTATGCCTTTTAATGAAGGTTTCATGGAAATGTACTGTTGACTGATTAATGAGCTAGATCATCAACAAAAATATTACCAGCTACTGATCCTTATGGTAGATTAAATACCATATTTAGAAAAGTGACGGTTACTATTCATTGAAAATGGGGGGGGGGGGGTAACTTTCATCAGGTGCCCTTTTTTCTTTTTTTTTAATAAATGGTCCACATTTCTAGTAGGCTTGAAGCTAGAACCTTTTATTTGTGTCAGCATTCTGGTACTACTTGATGTAAACAACTTTCGTCTGGCTTCATTTGTATAGAGGGCACATATAATAAAATTTTGGTCAAAAACAAGACAAACAACTCACCATTTTCATCATTTTAAAGTTTCTTATTTGAGTGATGTGCTGAGCTGGCTACAAAGGTATAGTAATTTGGCCATAATATTGATGTTCTGATCTATAGGAATTTAATTGTATTCCTTATACTTTCCATTTTATTAACAAATTCCATGTGTATTCCATTAACCACATTAAATTGGGGTGTGCACAAAATAAACGACTTAAGTAGTAGATACATAAAACACAAGGTATTACAAGCCTGTTGCCACGAATCATATAGTTGGTGGAGATGGTTGTTTGTCAGTTATGAAAGCTTATGCCTTGCTTCCTGTTGTTACATTTAGATAAGATGATCGTGTTATTGTTCCTTACAATGAAAGTACTACACCTATATCAGTGCTGGCTCAAGGCAATGAGGCAGTGTGTAACGTTCTGCTTTTTCTTCTTCAAAACTCTCCTCCTCCAATCAATATGTATTCAAATTTTGCACTGTTGTAAAAAAAAAAAAAAAAAAAAAAAATGCTTTATTCAGTCAGGAATATTCATGATTGTCTGGTTCACCTACCTATACCAAATAATCACAAAATGGATACAGTTTTGATTTCACATAATTAACGATTATTGCACCCCTCGTAGCCCCTCAAATAACAGCTCTATGCAAGCCCTTTTCTCACACATAGCTTGCACCAGTTCTACCTTATATTTAAATAAAAACTAGATTCCTTGTTCTTGTAATTTATACCTAATCACTGTTTCACTTTATGATTGGCAAATGGTTTACATGTCCAAATTAGAGATATCACTTTGTATATGATCTCTAGTTTATTCTCGTTTCTTTTTTCATTCCATTGTAACACTTGCTCTCACTATGCACCTTATTATGTTAATTAATTCATATTAAATGATGGTTTGTGCAATCACAAATTTAATGGCAGTTATATTTAATATAATTGAGAAACAAATAGTAAATGTACAATTAATAATTCTTCATATAAAAAGAACTGCTACTGTATTCCTCCCACCCCACCAAAGAAAATTTTAGAATGGTAAGCTTTCATAACAGTTGTTCTACACCCAACCACCCACTCCCTGTCCAGATCTTGCCACGTAAGTAATGAAGAATATTGATGCCATTGTATACTGAAGTGCTAATTCCCAATCCAAGGAGATGATTCCCTGCAGTCATTGTCGAATATTAGTATAAAAGAAATATAAAAAAAATTAAAAACCATTTCGTCAAGTCTGGTTCCTTTGTGCACTTCTTGTGATCAAAATGGCAGCCAAAGGTCAACGGCACACCAGCTTTAATGTTTTCAATGAGGTAACTAATAAGTTGCTTCTGAGAGAGCATTTAAAAGTGGGCATCTTCATCACAAACACCACTGGGCAGTCTCCATGGATCTCCATGTTTCCTGTTGTCATATTTCAGTCAACCTAACAAACTGCTTCAGTTATGTGGCAGGTTGGGATTCAAATTCCAGCCAAGTGATACTTGATATATTTAGAACTAGGGCGCACAAAAAAAAAGGGGTGGGAAGGAGGATATGGAAAATAAAATTGGGAAAGATAAAGAATTTGAAAGGGAAATAAAATAAGAGATTCAAAATTTCATCATAAAAGGGAATAAAAACAAAAAAAAATGGGATAATTTAAAAGGGAAATTTAAGAGAAAGGCAGTAAAATATCCAAACCAAAGGGCAGACATTTGTTACAGCAGCAATAAAGACTTGCAAAACAAAAATAACTCTGAAGAGAGAAAGAGAATTTAATCTAAAACTAGACAAAATTAAACTACAGGGGGGGGGGGGGAATTTGCAGGATATATATATATATATATATAAGCAGAGGGAGGAATCAAGGAGAGCGGAATGTTTAGACGGATTGTGTATAAATGGGAATGGAGAAACGAAATACTAACTCGCATTAGAGGATATTACTCCAGACTTGACACATCACGGGACATGCATGACGAAATAATAGACGATTACTTGCGAGAGACGCCGTGCGAGTTTAGATCACTAGAACATAAAGCCTTGTGGGATGATTTCATCTCGCAAAACAAAACAACATTAGCGATCCATAACTTAAATAAGGGAAAATCACCAGGGAGAGATAGACTCTGCAGAATTCTACCAAAAAAAATTCTGCGGAGATCTGTCCACTGCGTTGTAATTGTTCTACAACAATATACTTTTAGAGAACACACAAAATGTCAAATACTATGCGGGAAGGGATTATTACTTTACAAAGGGAAGGGAGATAGGAAAGGAGAAAAAAAATTGGAGGCCCATCTCCCTCCTAAATATAGTTTGTAAAATTTTAAGTGAAATATTAGCGGAAAGAATAAAACAAGGATTGGGAAACATAATAAACAAATTAAGCATGCGGGACAAAGGGAAACGGCATTTGAAACGGCGTACAATCAAAACTAATAAGAGTACATAAACATATCTGGGGGGAAAGGTGGTGTGGTACTCTGACCATGAAAAGGCTTTATGATAGATTAGAACTAAACTATGTACTGAAGGTACTTGAAAAATTTGGATATGGAAATCTTTTCCTAAATTGGACTAAAATCCTCCTGTACAAAGATATAACTTCGTCTGTACAGGTGAATGGAGCAAAAACGGGGAAGATATTAAAAGATCAGTGAGGCTATTATTATATATATGTAATAGCAATAGAAGTTCTAGGTATCAAGATAAAACTGAACAAGAATAACAAATGTATTAGTTCAAAACATCAAAGACGAAGTTGTAGGGTTTAACGCTATTTTTCAGCACACGAATGGCTATATACATGGCGGCAAGTATTAATGGTGGAGGAAGAACCCGGGAAACTCCCCAGAAAGAACCATGGACCCACAAGAAGCTTTCCCACATTGGCCGAATCCGAGACTCGAACCAACTCTGACAGGTGAGATGGCAGTGATCCGTTACGGATAGCACTCGGGGCTCCCCAAAGACGAAGTATGCAGATGATTGTACAAACTTTATACAAGACTAAATTTCTATAAACAACTAGTAAATGAATTTGGAGAATCGTCAGAGTAAAAAATAAATATGGAAAAAAAAACATTAATTATTGGTTACTGGAGGGGTAAACGCCATGGATTACCCCCACCCCACTTAATTAAAAACAAAGTAAAATCCTTAGTGATTTATTTTGGTCAGGAAGAAGAAAAAGAAATCATGAATACAATAAATAATAAGAGAAATGAAAATCTAGAAACCTGGGCACTAACGCCTTTGTTTAATGGAACGAGCACAAGTAGCCAAGAATTGCATGTATTCAAACCTATGTAATAAAATCTATTGATATAAAGAATGAGCATTTAAAAAATTATAGATAACAAAATTATTAAATATAAATGGGATTTTAAAAAATGCGCTATGTCAAAAAAGACGTTATGTAAAGGAGGGAAAAGGTGAGGTCTAGCGCTACCAAACCCCAACATCATAAAATATGCAAACATATATTTTTTAAATGGTCAAAGCCAATAATCACATGGCAAGGAATATATATATATATATATATATATATATATATATATATATATATATATATATATATATATATATATATATAATACATTTTTTTTTAAAAATACTAAATAAATACAGAGATAATAGGGAACTTTGGGAGATAGATGAGAGATCAACGTACGAATGAATTTAGGGAACAAACTATATAGATATAATAAGGAACAATGTAGAGGAGAAAAAATTGTGTAAACTGGGATAGGGCATTGGCTAAAATTTGGATCTTTAAAAATACAGAACCTCTGCTTCAAATACATGTATGATGAGTGCAACGTTCCCTCTAAGAGAATGGTAGATGTGCTCGCTGCATTGTGCAAGCATTGCGGAGACGAGCAAAATTTAACGTATTATGGCACGCCAAATCGTTCAAAATGAATGAGCTGAAGCAATCGTAGGGTGAGCTTGCGATCGTATGATGAACTGGAGCGATCGTAGGGTGAGCTTGGAGCGATCGTATGATGAACTGGAGCGATCGTAGGGTGAGCTTGGAGCGATCGTATGATGAACTGGAGCGATCGTAGGGTGAGCTTCGAGCGATCGTATGATGAACTGGAGCGATCGTAGGGTGAGCTTCGAGCGATCGTATGATGAACTGGAGCGATCGTAGGGTGAGCTTGGAGCAATCGTAGGGTGATATGGAGCAATAGTAGGGTGAGCTAGGAGCAATCGTAGGATGAGCTTGGAGTGATTGTAGGGTGAGCTTATATAAATATAAATAAACAAAATAAGAACACACTGACACTCATATTGACATAAACGTTTAAAATAAATAATATTAGAAGGTTCAAATCATCCTAATTTTGCAGTAAACCTTGTAATCAAACGGTGAAATAAAACTTTAAAACAAATTATTCTTGTTAATGTAAACCTGGATGTATTTAGGATGCCTATTAGTTTTCATTCTTCTTGCATACCTCACGATTTGAAATCAAAGAATTGAGAATACTGATTGTTAATGAGTTTAAGTGAGACCAAGTTATATAAGTTTGATTTAGGACACCAAGTTTTAAATACAGTCTGATGGGAGAGTCTAAATTGCATACATCTTGATATCAGAGACCAAGTTACATACATTCTTAAGGAATAAGACAACTCGAGAGATACTGCTATTTACATACATTTAATCATCAACATCCTGTTATAAATAATCTTTTTAATATATTTATTAAATTTTCTTGTCTGAATACTTCATTATAGAATCTGTATTAACAGTTTAAACACTAGAAGAGAAATTAATGTTATACTATTATTTAAAGTATTACTATAAGTGAGACAATTTCCAAGTGGGACACCTACTTGCAGGGCTAAGCATTTACTCATCAGAGCGCCCTCGGCCTTTCTTGTCAATCCAGAGTAAGCACATTGGATGTATGTAGCGGAATGATTTCAACATTATTTTTTTTTGGGGGGGGGGGGGGGGACAAATATTAAAACAGCACAATGTGACTTTTATATTGGATTTGTTTGAACAATGATGGTTTGAGAAAAGTCACAAACTAACTTGACTGTCCTTTAAGTCTAGAGTTTCCCATTAGTACCTACTTAAGATCTAATCACTTTTACCTTGGCCTTACTGCACCCCTACAATGAATGTAAATTTAATTTTTTATAGTTGCATACTTGTTAGTGCCCAAGATATTATTGATAATGGGAATTTGAATTTTTTTAAAAAATCAACCATTTTTATGACACAGACAGTAGATTTAAGTACATATTAATTAAATGCGTTTGGGCATTAAGATTACCAAACTAAACTATATTTATTTAATGTCAATTACAGATTTTGATATAATCATTGAAACTTTGTTAAAGAAAAAAAAACTTCAGCTTAACCTCAAAATCTGAAATTGAATAATATATTGAAAGTGCAAATTCTAAGCGAAATAAATTTATGCTGTTATTGAAGACATCTAAGTAAAGCAAACCCTTAAAGTTCCATGATCTAATTTTGTTTTAGTTTATATGAACTTGAGGGTCTTCCTCAAATAATTTAGAAAGTAGATGACATGGTCTTGAATTTGGAAGAAGATGTAGAACTGCGAGGAACCCATCAGGTTTTGGTTGGTTACTACAAATCAGTAACGTGTCAAAACCTTAATCAAGCTAACAACTCCAGGGGTGTAAAGTGTGTGTGTTACCGCAGCACCATCTGGTACCCAATGAGACAAGAAACCCAAAAGTTGTATAAGATTCATATTTTTATTTCAAATGAAAAAGACTCTAACTCTATGTGAAATCCTTTTTTCAAAAAAATGTAAATAATAAACATCCTATATAAAGTTTCTTGGTAAAAAGTCAAAATGAGCAGCAAAAAGTCATTGCAAAGCAATGTCATACAAAGGTTACATAACCGTCAGCTACCACTTGGGTAATAACTGAACTTTTCATGTCTGCACAGGCAATGGGTGACAAATGATAAAAAAAATGTGAAATGACAAAATAGACATCTTTTTTTCCTTGTCTTTTCTGGGGGCTGGGGTAATGACATCATGATAAATATTCAAGATGGGTAATGTTAACCCTGAAAGGCATAACTATATAACTTAGTTAACATTAACATGATTACCTGAAGAAACTGTCCAAATACATTCTACAGAAAGTGACATTATCTTGCTGATAGATTTTCCATTGAAAAAGTTTATTATGGCGAACTATCACCATCTTCTCAAAAGGTCTCATCATAATAGAATGTAAACTCGTGTCTGATCAGATAATAATTTTGTATATTTTGACTTTATTTGACATGTCCATAACCATGCCCAATCTCTAAGTACTTGTAAATAAATTAATACCAATTACCCATACCTAGATTCACACTCATTAGATAGCTATATTATTTGGTCGTTATTTACCCATATGGGTTGTCTAGGAAACTCATTTTTAAATTTTGTTTTTAAGACCTTATTTTAGTCTGCAACATACCATTCAATTTTCTCATTTTTAACTGAATCGACAATTCACAACTTGTAAAGACTGTGATGACAAGAAAAATATGTCTGAACTAAATTAAAAGCAAGAGGCCCAAGTTGGTTTAGTGATATTGCTGACTTCACATGAGACTAATGCACAAAGTAGGTTTATGAAAGAACACAACCTAGATGAACACTCTCAGAAACTTCATATTATTTTAATTTTACCTACTTTACCATATCCTCATAAAAATGTGTTCTAAAGATAATGACATAATATGCACAGACTCCTGCTTATAATTGAAGTCATTCATGTCCTTTTTTTATTTCAACCCATTTACAGAGTTTTTTAGAACCGGATTAGACATATATATAGTCTCTGAATCAAGAAAGTCAAAAATCTCAGACAATTAGATGCAAGGTATGTCATTAAAATGTGCTGATCTGACATACCATAGAAATTTGTCTGACAAAGATAATATAAGCTTAAAGTGAACCAAACACCAACCAGAATTTGGGCATTAAAGTCAATCGGATAAATGATTACTTCATTAATATGTATGGCTCTTGATCCTGAACAAACTTGTGTAACATCTTGATAATATTTAACTATTTAATAACCTTGATTAAAATAGAACCTAGATTTAAATCTGATCAGAAATGTAGCTGCTTGATTGGTAAGTTGAAAATTCACAAAATCTTCGTACACAGATTGCATGTGATAGGGTTATAGTTTTGGAGACCATCAGGAGGCGGGGGGTGGGGGATAGTAAAAACATTGGGATATGCCATGTCAAGACAATTAAGTAGCTCTGTTATTACTGAAACTACAGTTTATACCATGAAAACATGAAATACAAACTGGCAATTACCTGCCTTCAAACTTTGCTGAGATTAATCTGTTGTGTTATTCCTTAAGAGTGTATGTAACTTTGTCTCTGCCATCAAAATGTATGCAATTTAGACTCTACCATCAGACTGTATTTAAAAACTTAGTGTCCTCCATCAGAATGATATAACTTAGTCTCAATTAAATTATATCAACCATCAGTATTCTCAGTTCTTTGATTTCACATCGTGGAATGCAAGAAGAATAAAAATTAATAGGCATCCTAGAAACATTCAGGTTTACATTAACAAGAATACATTTTTTTTAAAAGTTTTATTTCACTGTTTGATAGCTAGGCTTAATACAGAATTAGGACGATTTGAACATTCTAACCTTCTTTATTTTAAAAGTTTGTAATCCAAGTGTCAGTATGGTCTTATTTTATTTATTTATATTTATATACGCTCACCCTACGATTGCTCCAAGCAAACCCTACGATTGCTCTAGTTCATCCTACGATCGTTCCAAGCTCACCCTACGATCGCTCCAAGCTCACCCTACGGTTGCTCCAGTTCACCATACGATTGCTCCACTTCACCCTACGATCTCTCTAAGCTCAACCTTCGATTGCTCCAATTCACCCTACCATTGCTCCAGTTCATCCTACGATTGCTCCAGCTCATCCGTTTTGAACGCTTTGGCGTGTCATAGCGAAGCAACGTCCGGTGGAGGTAAAAAATATAGGAGACTGGTGATAATAAGATTTAATCTAGTGAACATTTATGCGGGATAATAAGTAGTAAACATATCCTTCTTCCTTGCAGTATTATAACTCGTGTATGCACCACAAATAGGGTGATTGCCACTATGGGAGAAAATGTCAGCTCTCCAAACATCAGCCTGAACGATTTATCTCCATGTTCTCATGAAAAAGCGAATACCCGCATTTTTTGTACATAACAAACACGCAGTGACGGACATACCAATGTGTTTTTATTCTCTGAAAGAACTCTGGATATTCGTTTTTAAAACAAAATCTCAGTTGGATTCTAATGCATGACGCCGTTTCTGCAATATGCCCTGAGAAGTTAAGCGGAACACTTTTCGTCCTTGCTTTTGGTTGATGCGGCACTGTGTTTGTTCCGCAGCGAAGGATAAACGTTTTCTTCGCAAACACGGATCGTGTGTAATCGGGTTTTAATTGTCTCTACACTACGCAGTAAATGCATCCACTAAAATCTGAAGATGAAGACATTGAAACCCTGGAGAATTTTGTTATGGCAGGTGAAGCATAACCGCAAATGAAAATGATGCAAGAACTTGACCCTTTTGCCCTACAAAAGAAATTATATGAATCGAACCCACAGCTGAGGCATACCAGCATACCATAGTTGGAGGCAGTCAACTGTACACCGAAATTTACTTCAGTGCCCCTCTGGGTATGGTCAAAGGAAGGTAGTAGAGGACAGTTCTCCATAACTGAATAAATGTGGTTGTATACAGTCTGTAATGGAAGATGTTATCGCTTGAACCTCAGATGCAGCACTAGCTAAATTATAGTTAAATTGTTTTGTATAACTAAAACACACAATAAGCCAATTGATTTAGCTCTGTTCTGTAATTAAAAATGAAATTTATTTTTTT
Source organism: Unio delphinus (assembly GCA_029339505.1). NCBI lineage: Eukaryota > Metazoa > Mollusca > Bivalvia > Unionida > Unionidae > Unio > Unio delphinus. The sequence continues at coordinate 13,768,939 of JAQISU010000076.1, forward strand.
GCATACAATGGTGGCCATCTTGAATTTTGCTCAGCGTTTAAGGATTTTTATATCGGGTTTAAATTTATTAATTAGATCACAAGCATAAATATATATATATTAAATTTAGTAGGACTTCGAATTTTTGTTAAAAAATTATAATAATGAACTTGTTGTGAAAATATGGTGAATTTCTTGGAAAATGGCATCTGTCTTATACTTTCAAGTGGTTGACGCTTTGTTTTCTTATTACTGGACTCTCGGAGATAATACTTGCTGTGTTTGGTACATATATCACTAAGTGAACGAGTACTGTAGCATAATGTCCCACCCAGTCACATTATCCTGAAACCATGTCGACCAGTCCTAACACTAACCGGTTAATGCTGAGCGTCAAGCGAGGCAGCTGTTAGTACTATTTTTGTAAGTCTTTGGTATAACTCGGCCGGGGATCGAACCCATTACCTCCCGCTTCCGCAGCGGACGCTCTAACCACTAGACCACCGGAGCGATTGGGTATTGCTGTGATTAAATTGGATATTGTTGTGATCAAATGAATATTGATATGATGAAATGATCAAATTTTGACGCGGACTATAATGTGACTGGATATTTGAATGAACAGAGATAGCTAATTTACTTTTCGCGCTCGGGTCATAAGACAAACAATCCCCATTATCGCATGATTCATTTAAATTTGTAAACTTTGCATTTTAATATCTTTTTACCAATTTAAACAACATAAGTGTTTTGTAACAATTACATATTGCATTTGATTTAATATTAGAGTTGTGTACTGAGAAATACACTTTTAGAAATAGGATTTTTAATGAACAATATTTTTGACAGCAGTTCAGATTTTTTACTTGATCAAACTAATGAATGAATGGCATACATTTTCAAGATCGAGGAGACACCATGGATAAAGCTTTACGAGAACTTTGTTATCCACAGTAGGAGGAATACATGTCTACATGCTAACATGGGGGGAGGGGAGGATATGACATTAGGACGATGTCCTACCAATATATTTTCCTGATGTGTATGTAATGATATGTGAAAGTATTGATGTTAATTTGTTAAAATTTATGATGAATTCAGATAATACAAATCCAATTTACTACAAGTCAATTCAATGTGTACGTGTTCCAAAATCCTTCAGTTAGACCTCACAATGCCAATGTGTGAACAAGTCGCATGACAAGACCTCTCTACGTCCTTGCGCGCTTAGATAATCCACAAGCTTGACACTGTTACATCAGCAAATTATAGACCATTCTTACAATGTATTCGTGCGATCCTGGGTCAACGCATCGAAAACAAGGCTAAGATATGCACCAGCTTCATTTTACCTCGCAACCATGGCTGTTACGGTTGATATCGGCAACGGAAAAAAAACGTGACAATTATTGTTGTGCCGTCGTGCAATGGAAATGCTAGAATTCAAATAGATTTAAGCTTCCACCATATTCCATCAGTGAAATAGATGGAGCTTCGTCGAAAATGGATTGTTGCAATACGTCATGATGAGGGGTCGAATTTTAAGGTAAGAAACTGGATTAGTATTGGTGTGTTTGTATTTTCTTGCAACTGAATGCTGTAAGAGAGAGAAATCCAAAAAAACAAAATAGATTCTGTCGATGAAGTAAATGATTGTATGTATGTGTTTTATAACGATAGATTTCTAAAAATGTTACCCCTAGTCCCATTCCACATAACGGGGTCATCAAAAACTAGGCTTACCTCCACGCAGCGCATTTATATAAGAAATTATGAATTTACGTATGAGTAGTAAGTACAGAAAAAGTCAACTTTATTACCTCGTTAAAAATAGAAGTATGAGATGGCACTGATATGTAATAAAACCATAGCTTCGTAACTTTTGTTTTACAGATTTATTTCATAGTGTGTGTGTGTGTGTGTGTGTGTGTGTGTATGTGTGTGATAAATGCTGACTGATTCTGCCCAAACTACGGGTATATTCAGACCAGATGACAGGCTGATTCGGACTATGTGAACTATTATTAGAAAAACTGTGTAACACACACATCATTTAGTTTAGTAGTTATTATTGTTTTTGCAGACATACTAAAAGAATATAAAAGTTAATATTCGGCTTTTAAATTTCCGTAAGACAGTTGTTTGCAAATTACTAACCGAAATTATAACAAACTCCATATTAACTATACCATTTAGATTTTTGTGTGCAATAAACTGACAACGAACAGTGCAAAACTAGTATCTAACTTGCCACTTTCGACTAGAGTATTTTTCAAAGGCAAATACAAAACATTTAATTTTTATTTTTAAAAAAAACAACAGAAAAACGGTTATGTTTGAAAAAACTTAACATGGCTGTTTCTACAGGAATTGAACATTTAAATTTATATTGTTTCGGCTGGTTTATTTCATCTTGTTGCTGATACTGGAAAATAACTAATGTTTTAGATAATCGTTTCTTTCGTCAGATATTGGACAGCCTAGAATCTCTAAATTACGTTATATCAATTTCCCTTTGACAATGGCTACTTGACATGGATTAAACTATTAACTTTCTCAGGACAGCGTTGCGATGCCCCGGTCAAATCTCAATGAGTCGTAGATGCTGGCCTTTCAAGTTTAACACTGACATGGGGTGGGGGAAGAAAGTATGAAATGACCCTTGACAAAACCTTTTCTGACTTAAATGTGATAACATTTTAATGCTCAATGCATTAAATACTTTTCAATACTTTTTCAAAATTCGACACTTTATTATTATTAATTCAGAAAAACATTTACAGACATTGTTTAAAACAAATATTATTAAAATATAATTCGTCTTACGAAGTCCACTACATTTTAAGAATATAAACGTGTGATACTGACTTGTGATATTTTATCGAACTAAAAACAAAATTGTACAGCACCTTACTTTTTCGTTTTATGTAGTACTATTAGTATATAGCAAAATATACAGTATAAATAAATTCTACTTATATCCAGCAAAGGCTGTATGTGTGGATACAAATAATGTAAACTCAGATCAATATGTATGAATAAATGTTGCTGCAAGGTCACTGTTTTAGCGCAATCTGCATACAATTTAATGAATGATTCCTTAAATGCATATTTGAACTGCTCAACATACTTGGGAAATAATGAGAAATATCGTGTCTTAAGCCAATATATGTGTCACATTTAAATCTCAGACGAAAGTTATTGATATTTTACACGGTCCGAATCAGCCAAAAATCAGGTCCGAATCTGCCCGTAATTTCGGGCGAATAAGCCGGGTCCGAATCGGCCTGTTACCGTGTGCATGTATGAGAGAGAGAGAGAGAGAGAGAGAGAGAGAGAGAGAGAGAGAGAGAGAGAGAGAGAGAGAGAGAGAGAGAGAGAGATCTGTGGAAAGCAGTTTTTGTTAAAATTCTTAAACTCTTGTATAATTTTAAATTATAGTGAAGCTGGTAACTTTGCTAGTTATATTTTTGTGTTTCCATTATAGTCACAAATGGTGATGAAAAGCTACATTATTATTTTATCTTCTTCAGATCCTGTGAGTTGCATATATCATGCAAAAGTTAAATTACAGATCTAGAGGAGAGTGATGAAAGCAGAAACAGAGTTGGAAGGAAAGGAAAGGCAACTGCAAGATTTGAATTAAAAAAATAAACATGGAGAAATTTGGAATTGAACTGATTTACAGATGACGATGAAATGTTAGAATTTTATACTGGTTTTCCCACATATGAGGTTTTTATAACCTTCTTCAATAACATCAAATCTACTGGCATTGGAATGAAGAGCTTATATTACAGCACCAGAAATGACATCAACATCAGGGGACGGCAAAAAGCAATGGATCCAATGGGTGAACTTTTCATGTTTTTGTATAGATTGAGATGTAGATTTCTGATTGAAGATGTCTGTTCGATTTAATATTCACAGATCTTCTGTAAGTCGGAAAATAATCATGTGGATAAATTATTTGTACTGCGAAGTATACATATTTTTCCAAGTCGTGAGCAGGTTCAAACAAATATGCATCTCGAGTTTCAACTGTCCACCCAGGAACCAGAATTATTATTGACTGCACATAAATATTTATATAAAGATCCCCATCTCTTGTGCTTGCATCAAAGACATTATTCAAACTACAAAACTCACAACACCTGGAAAGGTTTGGTAGGGATAGCCCCACATGGCGCAATCACATTTGTGTCTTCCTTGTACTCGGGATGCATGAGTGATGTGGAGATCACAAAGCTGTCGGGGATTAAAGATTTGTTAGAACCAGGGAACCAAATTATGGCAGATAAGGTTTTGTTTTACACAAAATTTTCGAAGGTCCTGGTGTTTCCATTGCAACACCACACTTTCTTTGTAGTGATGGGCAGTTCACAGCTTCCCAGGTGGAAAACAGTAAAATTGCAAGCATGAGGATACATGTTGAAAGACAAATTAAGAGTTATTACAGTCTGTGGTGCCTTTGACAATTTTGGGTCAATAAAACAGTTGTGGACAGTAGCAAATGTACTGACTTTGTTTAAACAACCACTAATTAAATAAACGAAATTACATTTTGTGACATGAAGTATCATGTGGAACTTGTGAATGAAAACAAAGATACTAAGACATTATGCAAGTACCACATATGGTTCATTTTATTGACATTTCAATAGTTTTTTTTAGACCTTAAAATCATGCCACATTTCATTGGCACCTTGTCATGCAAATACCTTTTAGATGTGTGAATCTAGTTCATTTTATTAACATTTCAGTAATGTACAAGTTTATTTTTAAAACACCTTTAGTAAAATCGTGCCAATTATATAATGCATCTATGGATGACTGTTCCAGCCTATATACACACTAATCTGAATTTAACATTGACAATTTATGTAACAAGATTTTAAAAGCAGTGCGACCAAGTCCACATTGGCAAATCACTTGCAACCATTTTGAATACATAGCTTGGGGCTGTTGGAATGATTTAATAATGAAAAGGCATATAAACTTCATTTTAATATATCTTTCAAAACATTCATGTGCATAAATACAAACAGGAGAACTTACTAACTGTGGTAGAATCTATAATATACGAGATCGAACCTATCCTTGACAGCTTTCCAAAATATCCTGTCAAACATAATAGTCTCGACATGAAAGACATTTTCCAACCACACATGAAAATCACTCCATTCCAGTCCTGTAACTGCCAACTGCATTTGAACCAGGTAGTAGTAGTCGTGTTTTGTCTTCAATTTCAAGGCATCATTTGTAACCGGATAGAAGAAACCAGATTTTAGCATGGGTATGTTAAACCCTGAGGCTATAATTTCTCGCTCGCAAAATGTCTGAGATGTCCAGCAAGCATAATTGACATAGTCATAAACTCAAGGCGCGCGGTTTATTTTTTGCCAAATTCAGTTACGTAACCTTGTTCACAGGTAAGTGGCGATTTCTTGTTGGAACAAGGCAGCGTCCAAACTTTTATCGTAAACATCTTTGACAGACGGTTGGGAGGGGCTATGTCTGATCATTAGGAACCAACCTCCAATTAGAATTTAGTTAGGCGTGCCAGACATTAGAATCTTAAATTTAAATATATCATCTTGAGAACCAGAACTTTAGTAGCTACAATTATTTTGCTGGACGGAATGCAAATAAAACTACTCTGCGTCCATTCGTAATGGCGGAATTATTCAGAGAATAATCAAAGCTTCGAAACAGGTCAGTTATTAATTGCTCGATTGTTGTGAAATATTACTGCAAAGTAAGCGTACTTTAATTATTGCAGTATATCTATATATTTGAATATATATAAAGTCACCAATTTTAGCTTGATTCATTCGTAGTGTTTGATATACACGCGTATTTTGAGATATGAGTAACGTGATCTGTAGAATTAATATTGTAATTCGTTATTGGGTTAATTCGTAGTAACCTCATGCATGTATTCATTTGATATAGATTTGCAAATGTTGAATTGAATTATATACTTTGTTAAATGTTACGGTGTGCAACATTAGTATATGAATATGCCTATTTGTGTATACTTGTAGGAGTATCATGTGTATGGATATATCAGAGCATGAATGTGCATATATGTGTACACTTGTAGAAGTGCAATGTACAGAAATGCGTCTGATTATATGATATTGTTTTGTATATAATAGGATTGAGAATATATATATATATATATATATATATATATATATATATATATATATATATATATATATATATATATATATATATATATATATATATATATATATATATGCACATACACACACACATAAACACACCGTGTACACTTAGCAGGGAGAATGTGTATTTCGATGGGCACAAATGCGTCACCAAAGAACGGTAATGGCCTATCTGATGATATTAATGTTAGTGTGAGTTATGCTTTGCTAATGTCTGTGTATGTATTCTTTAGAAGCTTTTAGAGACCAGAGGGAAGTACTCAGTGCTGTGGTCCGAGTCTTTGGGAGACAAAAGAGAAGCAGTTTTAGGGACCAGAGGGAATCATCCCAGCTGTAGCTCTAGTCTCTGGGAGACAAAAGAGAGAAGGAAGGACAGAGGGAGAAGTAGAAGGGATAACCGAGGGAGACAAAAGAAAATAGAAGAAACATACAGATGAGTAGGACTCGGGACAGAAGGGAAATTTTCACAAACTAATTCAAAGTATGAACTGGGCCGTCACTTGGTGGAGGGATATGATATTTGCTGAATTGTATTTGAGAGATTACTGTTTGAATTATATTAAATTGTTGTTATTTAAATTTCAGTTTGTATATTCATTAATTTAACCGTCGGCACCGCTGATTGGGGGCTCCGAGCTTTGCATCTCTCTATCACTTCTTTAATTTCTGACAAAAACGAGCCATGGTGGGTCTTCTATATTAATTTAAATAAATTGGAAGCACCCCACTTCAAAAAGGTAAGCAACCTAGCCTTTACAACGTGTAAGATGTTACAATAGTGTGTCTTGAATCTTTCCTACACGATTCGTAAGATATTGGAATCGTTTGGTTCGGATAGTGTGTGTGTGTGTGTGTGTGTGTGTGTGTGTGTGTGTGTGATTAATGAGCCAGATTTATTGCAGATAATCAGTCGTCCGGATAAACTAATTTTGGTGAGACCAAACAAGACTAATTTCACTGAGGTTGTAAATTTAACAAGATATGAACTATATAAGAAACAGCATGTGTGTAGCAGAATTCCTAACATTTCAAAATTCTGAAAACACAGTCTAAATACCTACAAATAGTTTTGAAGTCGTATCTTACCTGTATTCATTAATAAATTATATTTATTAACATTAGTCCTCTAAAATTAAAAATGAGCTATAAAGTATCGTCTTCATCACTAACAAAAAGAATAGAACAGGAGCTATAGCCCTGACGAATTTCTTTTCGGTCAATAGAGTGTTTTACAATATCAGCCCCATCTACCAGTTTCAACGGGAACCTATGCTCTACATTTCTAAAATTAATTATGCCTTTATATATTATATTTTGTTGGGTGGGTGTGTCTGTGTGATAAATAGATCTTTACCGAATAAATAAATAGCATTGTAATTTCGACGTTAAGATGACGTATTGATGAGGACAAACTGTATTGAACTGTCATTCACAGTTCACCTATCTTTTCTTAAACATTTAACCGACACATAGAAAGTTAAATTCAACATCATCTTAAAGTTTGATTTTATTTCTAATATCCATTTACTGTCATAGGAATTATCACAAAATGTTTGCATACTGTAGAATGCATATAATAAGACATTTTTAAAAAACTTAAAAATACACCAATAACTAGTTTAATCATGCGAGTTTCAATACTAATATTTACGGGGAACCTACCAAATGCACCATGTATACACGGATACAGTTTCTGGCGTTCAATCAATTTTTAATGTCCCAAATTTCACACGCATATGTTAAAATCTGTACAGTAGTCTGACTGACAGAACGCTACGTATAACCTTTGTAAGTAATTACTTGCCATTGTTGTTGCATATATTTGATTTTTCACGCCAATTGTCGATTCTTGTGGAATGTAAGGGATATCTATTTATATTCACCTACGACATCTAGGCATTTTCTAATCAAAGTTTGCATGTCTTCTTTTCCAGTTATCACTAGATCTATTAAATGTATAAAGGATAGATTGTTTATCGGCGACAAGTATAGTATGTTTTGAGCGCAAGAAAACATAACTGTCAATGGAAGAATCCTAATTAAATGGGTCCAATAGCATGGGTATCCCATGGGAAAGCAAGGGAGGATGCAGTTAGTCTTCCTAGCCCGTTGTTTAATAAAAAAAATATAAAAAGATAATGTATATATATATATATATATATATATATATATATATATATATATATATATATATATATATATATATATATATATATATATATATATATATATATATTTATATATATATATATATATATATATATATATATATATATATATATATATATATATATATATGCACACCCCACCTAAAAATTCCTGCGTATGCCCATGTCCAATACTCCTTCATCTGACTGTATAAGTAACTATGTACATTTTTTAAACATTTTAATGATAGTTTACATATTTAAGAGCAATATAGTAGAAATAATAAAATATATAATTATGGCACTTTATATAAATATTAAAATTCGTTGTGAGACTTTGCGTTTGCTCTCTAAACTGTATCTGAGATCTACTTCGACTATTCATAAAGGAATGGTAACATAGGTAAGATGGGTGATTATAGTATGTATGTAATTGTCAACACAAGTGTGAATCAGCTTTGATCTCACAATAGATCTTTAATCAGAAGTTAATTACTTGGGCTTGGACTTTAGAATGCCTTTGATCCGACCGTTTACTCAAGCTACATTAGTCTGCACGACAAATGACATTATTTTTAAATCGGTTTTCGGGTGTAAGAATAAACTGTCCCTCTTTGATGTGCTCACATCAGAACATTCAGAACGATCACCATCTATTATCATTTGTAATCGTCCCAAAATGCCTCTTTTATTGATTTTATAAATAAGAAAATTTTTTAATCTTCCAAAATTTTGAATTCACATTCCAAAATGATTTATTCTAATAGCAGAGAAATATTAAGACATTAATCAAATATTGGAGTGACGGTCATCTTTGATTATTGTAATCCCAAACTTCATTATTCGTCATTTTAGTGGTAACCATATCGTTGCGGCGTCTTAATCTGGTTGCGGCTGGTTTACAAGGTGTGGGTTATATGGGTGCACGCGACTTTATGACGTATTCTGTACATCAAGAAAGCATACTATAATCTGCAAAATCCCAGACCAAAATTAGAGTATCGGATCTTGTTTCCATTAAATTCACATTTGCACTGATAAAAAATGTTTACCCTTAGAGCTGAAAAATAAAACTGAACAAGAATGAAATAAATTTCACCCAGTAGTTGATCAACAAAGAAAACAATACGTGTTAGAAATGGGACATTCATCCCCCTGATGGACAACGAATTGAATCATGATTAGCAGTATCTACGGATGATTAACATTTAGCAATATCTACGGATGATTTAGCAAAATCGCAAAACGTCGGGCTGATGTAAATAAATGTGCATGTATGAAGTGTTTTACGGCACATCAACACAAAAGTGGCTATCTAAAGCCAATTCAAGTTTCACTTCCAGAAATTTTATTTGAATTGCACAAACGTTTAGGAAGAAAAAGCCTTCAAAAATAAATATATAAGCACAGCAAGGTAAAATATGAAAGTAAATGGATTCCAAGCCGGTCTTTAAAGTGCAAAACGTAAAGGAATTCAAGCCAGTCTTTACAATGAAAACAATTTTTAAGATATTTTTATTGTTCTTGCCGAGTCATGCCAAAGACTTAAATGGTACTTAAGCTGCCTGGTCTGGCGCTCAGCATTAAAAGATTAGTGTTAGGACTGTTCTGCCTAGTGTCAGGATAATGTGAATGGGCTGACAGTCTGCGGCATGATACCCCGGTGCGAGACATAAGCATACACTGCCAGACTGCAGACATCGTAGCTATATAACTGAACATTTTTCAAAACTACATTAAAAATCTCTCTCTCTCTCTCTCTCTCTCTCTCTCTCTCTCTCTCTCTCTCTCTCTCTCTCTCTCTCTCTCTCTCTCTCTCCCCCCCCTCTCTCTCTCTCTCTCTCTCTCTCTCTCTCTCTCTCTCTCTCTCTCTCTCTCTCACACACACACACACACACACACACACGCGCGCGCTACGTGTTTAGACTCTCATAAACAGTATCAAATAGTGAAGACAATAAGCTGCGAAGACAACAAGCTTTGTAAAATGAAACAAATAATTTATTCCCGTAGAAAAAAAAGAACCTAAAAATTAAGAAAAGAACTTACGGTTGTAAGAATCAAATCCCAAAATAATCCAAGAATAAGTCAAGAATTAAAAAGTAGAAGTCCTAGTAATAAAATGTTTTAATTAATTTGAGCTCGAGTCCTGACTAAAACGCAAAATGAAAGGCAATAACGTATGCTGTGGTCAATATAATACTGACGTCTCTACAGTTCTCTGTTGAATTTTAGAAATCGGGTATTAAGGTGAGGAACTAGGTCAACATGTATACAACGTTACTAATTTTAGGTTTTCAAAAATACTGAACTGGAAAATATAAATTCCAGTAAATTACATTACATTACAATAGCGTGTAATAGAATACATAAAAAAGTTAAAACAAACAATTAATTTATAAATTAAATCAAATATGAATTAAATCAGATATATGTAACACATGAACACACATACAAATCGGTCGGGTCAATTGTGTACGTTTCTTCAACAGAGGCTTAATAAAAAATAAGACTGGGTCATTGCAGTTTACTTCTGTCTGGTTTGTTTCAGTATTTAATAGAGAAACTTTAAAAAATGTAAAATACGACTCATTGGATATTCCTGAGATACAAAGAACTGAACATACATACACACACACGCACGCGCGCGCGCGCCCTAGTCACCGCCTTGCCCTCGTGAACATATTCGTCTTCATGCACAGTATAAGCTATAGCACGTGGCTCGAAACACACATTGCACAATACTTTACAAACATAAGTTATTTTAAAATATTTAAAATTATACTGAAATAGAAACATAACATGGTATTATAACTGCATTATCACATTTAATCGATGGATGTCCTGTGACGAAAATAAAGTTAATATATTTTATACGGTTAAATTTTAACTTTCATCATTTCGAATTTGGAAAACGTTCTATGGTAGACAATGGTACGATATTCAGCAGTACAATATGGATACAGTTCTAATGAAATGTGTAATGACATTAGGTAATTTTTAATTCATTACTTTTGTGAAGATTTATATTTTCTGTCCTGGAAAGATGGCTATTGTTGCTATCACCACTGCAGTGATACGCTACATGGAAATCGGTTGTGGAATAGCATGTGGAATGATGAATGAACCGCTATGGTTGGAAAGATAATGGATTTTCATTTGCAAGCGCATTATTTTATTTCATTCAGCTGTGGAATTTGTGTGTGTTCGACAAATTTAGATGAAACCAGTTTGAAATAAAACATTTCTGACTTTTCCTGGCTTTGCAGTAGCACTTGAGAAGGATTGGTTTTGTATGGACAATGATTTGTATTGTTTGTGTGTCCGGAGCGCTAAAAATAACTCGACGTGTGTGTGTGTGTGTGTGTGTGTGTGTGTGTGTGTGTGTGTGTGTGTTAAAATGTTGACATAGTGTTAATAAAGTTGAATGTCCATCCGTGTTTACAAGTTTAATGGATCCGATTTAGTTTCAGATATGGGATCTACTGGTACCTACAGTTTATCTGTTAGGCACAAAATTGGTTGTATTCACTTTAAATATCCAGTATTGGTATTGCCATCATGAATTAGCTTACTTATGGTAATATATCTTAATTTAGTACAGTCTCACTTAACTTCCCTCTATGGTCTAAGCAACTGATGTGATATCTCAGCACAGACACATGAACAAGCGGTCAATTTACTTTTGTTCTCTACAACTTCAAACGAAATCGTTACTTTGATCTTATGTTTTGCAGCTTTTCAGTATTTAAACAATTGGGAAAAATACGGAGAAAAAAAACTTATGTTCAATATCAAGTTAGCAAACAATCTTACGGACACATGTGTTGGCTATTTGTACGAAATACAGCTGTTTAGAAATATCTGTTCAATATATATGGTTTCGAACTGTGTTTTTAGAGCAATCCTGCATAAAGCAAAGGATAGTTAAGTTTTAATTAGGTAGTTAAGCTGCCATGAAAAGAAAAAAAATAACGTTGTAACTTTACTTCCCTGTATACTGGTATGTACTAATGGTTTGCATCCGTGATCAAACCTCACCATCACCACACTGCCTTCAACTTTATGATAGCTATTATTAGCTATTATCCTGTAAATGGCCGAACATAATCTGATAAACATACTTTTGTTATGAGATGAAAATTCTCATCACTTTTATAAAATGACTTTCTCACGCAATCAGTTTCTGTTATGAAATGTTTGGACTCGTACGTGTTTTTCGCGCATGGAGCTATAAAACTCCCTTACGATGTGTCACTCCTAGCGTTGTAGATATCGTCTACATCATTGGGCAACGCTGAGAGTAGAGAGGTTTGGGATCGACTGTAAAAGTGAACTTTCAATATGTCTAATGGAACGAACTTTATTGAAATTATTGATATAAGAAACTACATTCTAAATTTTAAAAAATACATCTACATAAACGTTTTATTTAGAAATAAAAATACATATTAAATTACAATATTCCGTCAAGCATTCCAACTTCATTTAATTCTATAATTTATGTCTTTAAGAATATAATGTAAATAATTAAATATCGATCGCCAAAGTCCTTAAAACTTCTATATTTCAGACCAATACAACAATCATATTTGTAGAAAGGTATTTTACTGAATGTTTGACCTATAATACCAAAATAGCATGCTCTGTAACTTATATATATATATATATATATATATATATATATATATATATATATATATATATATATATATATATATATATATATATATATAGATAGATAGATAGATAGATAGATAGAGAGAGAGAGAGAGAGAGAGAGAGAGAGAGAGAGAGAGAGAGGGAGACAGACAGACAGACAGACAGACAGACAGACAGATAGATAGATAGATAGATAGATAGATAGATAGATAGATAGATAGATAGATAGTCATACTACCACACTAACATATAGCACTTTAGGTTTTAATGAGAGAGATAGAGAGAGAACGGCACCATTGTTCATTTAGCCTCCCTGAAGCTATATTTCTTATTACATTGTCGCCCTTTGTGGTCATTGACATCAAAACGAAATATGGTTTGCCATAAAACACGTTACTGATCCCATCAAAATAGGAACGTTTAGTGCGTTAGTATTCAAAAAAAAACTGAGTACATGACACATTAACTATGGAACATACTACTTGGCATTGTTTCTTTAGTCTTTATCTATATTCATTTTGAAATTTGATCACTGTGAGCTATCTACATTCACTATCACTGACAAAATGTTTAACAGACCCCAAATATACAAACCCATGCTGCCACTTGTTTAAAATACACAATAGTAATCGATTTTGCTGTCTAAAATGAGTCAGTTCAAATTTTATAATTTAAGTAAGGATGATATAGCAAATTTTGTTTTGACATCTCAAGAACACTTAGCCCAAATTTGAGTAAAGTTGAAATAGAAGTGGCATGGAAATATAAAATGACTAAATTGGCGATATATAAATTGACCTGATGGACTCAAGGCACATTTTTTTCTTCCGGTTCAGTAGCCATGAATATCTTTACAGTCTATTTTTAGAGCTTTTTACCTTCTCATTTTGGTGGTGTTACAATAGTTATATTTAGACATTCTTGGTATTGATTTAAAGGTAATTATGTATTATTTAGAATATGAGACTATGGTGTCGTTATCTATTCGTACTTTGGCGACAGATCACAATAATCAGGCATTGATGCTGACCAGGAAGTGAAAATGTGACCCATCGTACCTTGCTATTTTTACAGCCCAGCCTCTCCAGATATGCCGGATAACTTATGATGAGAACTGTATTAGTAGTGAGAAGCAAATGTAGACTAGATAGGAAAAATAACTGTGATCTAAGTACAGAAATGCTACAGTAGCTGTCATCACATATACATGCAGCTTGTTTACCCAATGACTTCATGTGTACATTACACATCTCGTACGGGCAATCAACTGAAAGGAATTATTCTTTCCGGAAACATTCAAAAGTTCAAGTTTTCAAGCACGAAATCACCAGTGAACATTCTTTTACTAAACTGTATGTCACTGTGATCATAAAAGAGCAATGATTTAAATAATTTATTAATTTTTGTTCTAAAATAAAATTTTTAAATAAAAAAAAAACTATTTTAACCAAAGTCTATTCCATCTTGGTTGTTGAATGATATGTAATTAATATGACAACATAAATTTTTTAGATGAAAATTTTTGATAGCATTTGACTTTTACGCTGGTAGTCAGGTACTAAAATGGGTCAATACATGAAGAAATCTCCTCTCTAGACGCGTATGTGGAAAAGATGGCGACTATAACCGTGATGACAAGCGCAAATAGATGCTCGGCTAGCCAGCCAACGACACAACGGCACCAATAATGCCACCGCTGCCTCCAAAACCTTTTCTGCGAGCGTTTTCAGTATTCCTGCAGGCCTATGTAGATGCTTATTGTACCCATTCATTGTGCTTCTGCGGTTAAGTTTAGGTATTATCACAGTTAGAAGATGTGTAGCAGTGCCTGCGCCTCGAGCACTATTTTGTTGCTTATGATAAATTGCAGCGGCTTAAGAATCAAGGCAATGGAAATATCCTTTTTGCTAAAAAGGTGCTCGTACTGTGGTCTCTTTAAGGTTTTTGCTGATGCAGTAAATCGTAAATCGTCCTGTATCTTTAGTTGATACTCTGGTATAAACTCCAGATCAACAACGCGATCTCGTATTTACTTGCGTATCGTTTCGTCTTCAGCTTCGGTCACTTTACTCCTTCTTACGACTAGGCGTGCACTGAGTTCTATAGTCGCGGTTCACTCGAACATGAAGGTTGTAATTTTCTTATGCGACCACCACAGCGAGTAGCTCGGTATCTTCCAAGCAAGGAGCTCGGTATCTTCCAAGCGAGGAGCTCGGTATCTTCCAGATTGTGTAGGTAGGGATCACTTATCATCCTGTGGCGAGACCCCTTAGTGTTTCAGCGATACCGGCTCGTTTTTTTTAGCCTACTCGCTCAGAGGAACTGAAGCTTCTGCGTTCTCGTAGTGTGGCTGGGGTAAGGAATTGACTCGATTCATTTGTAAACGTTAGAACGATCCAGTGCCACCGTTTTGCTTGTCCTTTAATTCAAACTCGACTGTGTATTCTTCAAAAAAGTTTCACGTTGGTCTAGTTCCACATCGTCGGCATCGAATACCCAACAACATCTCTCATTTGTCAATTAGTTTAATTTACTCTTCCGACTATCCCCAGAACAATGTGGATCAAATACCTAGGCTAGTTAAGATGATGTAGTACTGACACTCATTTAGTTTCTTTGTTGATCTTTTGTCTTTCTTTCTCACTTACGACATTATTAATCTTGTTTTCTTCAGAAATATCGCGACAAAGATTTTGTACATGAATGCTATAAATAAATAAGTCAAAAATAGATAGATCATTTAGTTTAGTTGGCGGTAGAGATGCTAGAGACGAAATTCTATAAATTATTAATATACTTGTGCATATTTATAGAGGGACAGACGGAGACAAGCAGACAGTGTGATGAAGAATGTAAAAACATAATTAAAAAAGGGAGTTGTAATATCAGATCATATTATTCTGTTAAGTTCATATGTGTACATTTTTGTATATATTCATGCGTTCAACGCACAAGTCAGAATATAAAATATTTGGATTGATACATATATTACTGCATATTCTATGCATACATTAAATATTATTGTAAGTAAATGTTCATTTGATGCTTACTTAATAAGTAGACATGTATATA
Source organism: Unio delphinus (assembly GCA_029339505.1). Taxonomy (NCBI): domain Eukaryota; kingdom Metazoa; phylum Mollusca; class Bivalvia; order Unionida; family Unionidae; genus Unio; species Unio delphinus. The sequence continues at coordinate 13,784,993 of JAQISU010000076.1, forward strand.
CTATGAAACTGCAACAAACAAACATACAAAATTCACAGTCTTTTATCGCATAGCACAAGATGCTACTTGAATCATTAATATATATGTGCTGCAGTTTTATGTTATAGTATAATATGAAACTATATAACATATACACACAGATATCTTAAATGTATTATTCATTAAGCTGAGTGTGAACTATAGCCATGTATATATTTCTAAATATGTTATGCAGTAATGACAATGCAGTTATAAAGAATAAAATGTCTATGTGTATGCGCGTGTTTATATATAATATACAAAGCACTTAAAGAACCGGGCTATACGAGCTAAGTTAAATGCACAAATAATTTTTTTAATTTTTTTTTATCCAGGTGGAGGAGGGAGTGCTAGGTCGGCAACGTAAAACAGGGACACACGTATTATTTTGCTTTACAAAAACCCAACTCAATCTCAAGATACTAACATTAGAAAACAAATTTAAAGTCTTTAAGAATCGCAAGATCTATAGGCTATGTAGTTTAACAAATATTAAGCTAGTTCTGACAGTATCGTCATTCTGTCTTTATATATTTATCTACAGTCATTATTTGATTTTAACTTGTGTGAACATTTTGTTCCCAAGATGCTCTGTGTTTCTATAAGTGTGCACAAAATGTCACTTCAGTTTATTTATATTTACGTCGTGTTACTAGGTATTCATCTGATATTGTATCAATTACAAGTTGAATGCATTACTATAAATGACTGGTCTACGTTTTATTGGTTTTTTTAAATACTTATCTCAGACCATATTATCAGAGGAATATGCTGCCAATTGTATGTGCCTAATTAATACTCCTTTGGATGATATCTGACGTAAATGCACATTTCGATTCTGACTTGTAAGAAAATACACAAGTTTGATGGAACGAACCATGTGATACATGGTGGGCGAGTGGATATTGAAGTTCATTAGAATAAATTTTGGACAGTTTAAATTTCGCAGTGTACTGTACGAAGTCCTGTATCCGGTTGCTTTTTGGATATTGCTTTCTCCAAATGAAAAATGTATCCTATCTTCCAACATTTAAAGGACACTGACTAAAACGGATTTGTCCATAAAACATTTTCTTTAAAAATACAAGGTAATATGAAGTAAATGAAACTTCTGAGGCAAAGAATGGTGCTTGTAAGATAATAAATATATACCAATAAAACTTGAACAAGCTACATATAATTAGAACTATACGGGTATTGAACTACGATCTTATTAAGTTATACAGCACCGGTACAATTTACACAATGATCCACACAAAACCAGCAATGAGGTTAATCAGCATTCCCTTTGAAAAACAAATATAAAACAAATTCATATGATACATGTAATACTGTAATAAGATATTACAATTGTAATACTACCACTATTGTCCAATATGATACATTTAATACTGTAATAAGATATTACAATTGTAATACTACCACTATTGTCCAATATGATACATTTAATACTGTAATAAGATATTACAATTGTAATACTACCACTATTGTCCAATATGATACACTTAATACCGACACCTCTATCTAGAGATATCAAACAGCTTATTTTTAAAACAATGTTTGCTGTAAGTTATACCATTTGGGATTTCAATACCTCTCTTACTCGAGATAGCTCAGGATGGTTTTCTCCATCCGAAATGGAAACAAGTTCTCCGATCTTTGGCTAAGCCCAGAATATCATTAAAACCAAAACTGTGAATTCTCCCGAGTATCTTAGTATCTTACAGGGTTGTACCATTGGAATAACATAACTCACATTTTCTGTACAGGGTTATACCATTATAATAACATATAACTCACATTTTCTGTACAGGGTTATACCATTGGAATAACATAACTCGCATTTTCTGTAGAGGATTATACCATTGGAATACAATATAGCTTACATTTTCTGTACAGGGTTATACCATTGGAATGATATATAACTCATATGTTTTACAGAGGGTTATACTATTGGAATAACATGTAACTCATATTTGCTGTACAGGGTTATACCATTGGAATAACATATAACTCACATTTTCTATACAGGGTTATACCATTGGAACTTTAACATATAGCTTACATTTTCTGTACATGGGTATAACATTGGAGTAACATATAACTCATATTTGCTGTACAGGGTTTTACCGTTGGAACATTTTCTGTACAGGGTTATACCATTGGAATAACATATAGCTTACATTTTTTGTACAGGGGTATATCATTGGAAAACTATATAACTCACATTTTCTGTACAGAGTTATACCATTGGAGTAACATATAATTCATATTTGCTGTACGGGGTTATGCCATTGCAATAACATATAACTCATATTTGGTACATATATTTAAATAATTAATTCAAATGTAAAATAAAAATGAAAATAACAAAAATATATAACATACATCCATGCTACACACCTCTACATATATAACATTAATTGAATAAGTGGAATAGATATAGACAAACATTGTAGTCCAGGGAACTGTCTTGATTTTGTCATAGGGAATACGGATGTTTCTTCTTAAAAATGTACATATTTGTCTTTGCTGAAAGGCAATTTCTTAAGTGCTTTAGGTCGAGTTTCATTTTTTACAAGAGTATCATTTTGCCTTACAGGAAAGTAATCATAAGAGTATTTTGATGTAACAGATGACGTGTAATGTCAGTAGGATGTAACAGATGACGTGTAATGTCAGTAGGATGTAACATATGACGTGTAATGTCAGTAGGATGTAACAGATGACGTGTAATGTCAGTAGGATTTAACAGGTGACGCGTAAAGCCAGTTGGATATAACAGATGACGTGTAATGTCAGTAGGATGTAACAGATGACGTGTAATGTCAGTAGGATGTAACAGATGACGTGTAATGTCAGTAGGATTTAACAGGTGACGCGTAAAGCCAGTTGGATATAACAGATGAAGTGTAATGCCAGTTGGATGTAACAGACTATGTGTAATGCCAGTAGGATTTAACAGGTGACGTGTAATGTCAGTGTGATTTAACAGGTAACGCGTAATGCCAGTTGGATGTAACAGATGACGTGTAATACCAGCAGGAGTTAAGAGGTGACGCGTAATGCCAGTAGGATATAATAGATGACGTGCAATACCAGTAGGATTTGTCAGAAGACGTGTCATAACAGTAGGATTTGACAGAAGACGTGTCATAACAGTAGGATTTGACAGAAGACGTGTCATAACAGCAGGATTTGACAGAAGACGTGTTAATGCATGTTAACAAAGATTTTGATAGAGCATATATTAACAACTTGCGTGAAATACACAATCAGATACATTATCTACAGCACGCCACTAGCAAGGCTATTCATGTAGAAATGGAAAATGCTTTCCTTCAACGTAGTTACTGACTCCTTAGAGGAATGAAGAACATTTCTCGGCTCCGGTAAAAATCGACCATTCTCGACCTGGGATGCCTTTCGGTATTTGGTAATCCTGACGAAAATTTTATTAGATGCCATTCAGTAAATTGGGGTTGGAAATCTTGCATATGTGTTATATGTTTCTTTATTTTTTTCGTTCGAAAATTAGTATCTCGCGTTCAAACAAAACTTCAGCAAGCATATTGATCACAAAGTCGCATGAAATATTTATTTCATGCTAAGCGCAGAGACTTGTTTTTTTTTTTAATTTAATAAAAACTGGGAAACTAAAGCCTTTTTTAATTTTTTTTAGTAGTCGTGTTATATCGAATTCTAACTAATGCAATCGAAAACATAAAGATGTGACCTAAAGAAACAGAGAAAACTAACGGAAGACGTACTCGAAATCATGGATTCGAAAGGTTGAATGATAATAAACTGTGCCAATAATTATTTCTGATACTCACAAGATACGTATCTTCTGTTCACCACAGCATAATTTTATTAGCCATCGTTTATATTCAGGCACGCCCTGCGTGATTGAAATTTACATTAATACATCTCATGCATGTACAAAACTTAACCTAACAACAACGATTATCTTTGCAGAAACAATTAAAGATTATTTATCCACTAGATACAAATGCCATAGTCAATGTATAAGATCATGAGTACCAATGGACGGTATTATTCCAAGGTAAAATGTAATATTTCTTCATATTCAATGCAAAGGTCATTCCTGTATTTGCTATAAGTTTATTTTCTTCCCATGAATAAACTGTATGGCAATTGGAATCGTTCATGGAAGCCACGGTCGTTTTGGCCTGATTACAAAACGCATGCGACTACCAGGCGAGGGAGGCACAGGATAAGATCCGCTAGCTCCGTGCTCTTCTATGTCGTTACGTGAGTCTGGAGAATCCGATATCTCTGGTTTTCCTTGTTCGGGATCTGCCGGTGCTCTTCTTGTTTGTCTTTCCGGATAGCATAACTGTAGAAAAATGAAATTGGGAAATTTTATTATCTTTGTTATCATTAAATTAGGTTAAATATTTTCATTCAATTTTCATTCATGTACTTTTAATGATAGATAGATAGATAGATAGATAGATAGATAGATAGATAGATAGATATACATATATATATATATATATATATATATATATATATATATATATATATATATATATATATATATATATACATATATATATACGTATATATATATATATATATATATATATATATAGAGAGAGAGAGAGATAGAGAGAGAGAGAGAGAGAGAGAGAGAGAGAGTGAGAGAGAGAGAGAGAGAGAGAGAGAGAGAGAGAGGAGGGGATCATGGATCATATGTATCTACTTACGACCAGAGTATAATTAAGTATATGAAGGGTCTCATGCTCATTGGAAGGAAGAACCTCAGAACCTTTGTATGTATAACATTATTGCATATTGTATAAAGATAACGAAAAGAAGCAGTTATATATTTAACTAGATTTTTCAGAGCTAGACTTATTTGTTACTTCTGGTCCCATTCTTCTTCTCTTTTTGTTAACATTTCTTTTTCTTATGAAATTTGTATAAAATATTATGTGTATACAACATACACTGTGTTAGAAAAAACATTGTAAGGGAGCGCGTGCAATGGTTCAGAATCTATAGCTACTTATACACGGGATATAAAACAATATATTTATAGTTTCTCTGTTTCTACTAGTCTATTGATATATATATTTTGTAATAATTCTTTTGAAATAATTGTACATTTGTTTACCACATGTTGCATAATTCTAAGAAGTACATAAGTAAATTTTTACCTTTGCCTTTTTCTAGACTCTCTCTTTTTGAAATACTACTACTACTACTACTACTACTACTACTACTAATAATAATAATAATAATAATAATAAAAATAATAAAATTAATAATAATAATAATAATAATAATAATAATAATAATAATGACTTTGTATGGCGCATAATCTTCAGAAGTTCTAAGCACTTAACAACATTTATTACAACATAAAAAGCAACAAAATCATGAAAGTAGAAAACAGAAAACATGGTGAAAATATTTAAGGCAAGGAAACATTATCAGGTCTTTACGTCTGTTTTTTTTTTTTTTAAATCGAAATGGATAGCTTTTAAGAGCTCTCTTGACTGATATCACTGTGTTCTTGTGTCTGTTTTATGGGCAATTCGCTCGATGGAATCAGATCAAGTTCACAAGATTTTGACGCATTCTCCACACGATTGTACATAATAAATCTATAGAGACATTCAAATGCTACTAACGGTTGCCGCTGAAATTCTGTATCGCAACTGTATGGTGACGATGAGTCAATTTAAATTGTTTTGTCAAGCTTATCTCTAATGGTTTGTACTTTGTCACAGAAGAAATTTGCAAACAGTCCGGAAGATCAACTGTAGAAAAAGGTATTTGGAAGTGGTGTACATGTGTTCCTTGACATTAGCTTGTCAGTAATCTAAAAAGCTCTTTGCATCTTGAACTTTCCGTAATCTTAGTACTGTAGTGGGCTGATTTCTCTGCAAGGACTATGCTTATGATATTCTTCTTAGCGGCTTAATTGATTTGCTTATGAATAGTGAGTATGGTGGAAAGCTAACGCCTCGGCTTTACGGCTGTCTTTTTTAGCAGTGCGAAGCTAGTCACTATCACTGTTATACCACTGAGAACACTTTATAATGGATATTTATCATACGGAGGTTTCTTTTAGTAGCAAATAAAGATGAAGGTTTAGGGGCTGATACGTCAAGATGTTTTACAATGGAAAGGTAATTTCTGAGTGCCTTTCTGTTGATCCTGCTGAGTGTGCATTGAATAATACAATACACAGTGGTATATCTTGGATAGTTGGATTAAACGTTGACGACTTAATAGGGATTTGAATTAGGTTATCTAAATTAATGGCCGAATTTTGCTCTAACACTATGCTTAAACAAGTCTAAATCATTCGATTAATTTGTATATCAGATGCTACGTAGAAGTAGTTTGCTTTCTTACAAATAACGTTCTACGGTGTGTGTACGATGTGTCTGTTTGCTTTCTTACAAATAACGTTCTACGGTGTGTGTACGATGTGTCTGTTTGCTTTCTTACAAATAACGTTGTACGGTGTGTGTACGATGTGTCTGTTTGCTGTTATTAAATCCTCGTACTGGGTGACGATTCATAATCTTTTCACTCAAGGTTGTGTACAAAAAAACAAATGCATCAATTAATGTGTTAACTTTGTCTATAGAGAGCAAACTCATCAATGACTGTGTTAACTTTGTACATAGAAAGCAAACTCATCAATGACTGTGTTAACTTTGTCTATAGAGAGCAAACTCATCAATGACTGTGTTAACTTTGTACATAGAAAGCAAACTTATCAATGACTGTGTTAACTTTGTATATAGAGAGCAAACTTATCAATGACTGTGTTAACTTTGTACATAGAAAGCAAACTCATCAATGACTGTGTTAACTTTGTATATAGAGAGCAAACTCATCGATGACTGTGTTAATGTTGTATATAGAAAATAAACTTATCAATTAATGTGTTAATGTTGTATATAGAAAATAAACTTATTAATTAATGTGTTAATGTTGTATATAGAAAAAAAACTTATCAATTAATGTGTTAATGTTGTATATAGAAAAAAAACTTATCAATTAATGTGTTAATGTTGTATATAGAAAAAAAACTTATTAATTAATGTGTTAATGTTGTATATAGAAAAAAAACTTATCAATTAATGTGTTAATGTTGTATATAGAAAATAAACTTATTAATTAATGTGTTAATGTTGTATATAGAAAATAAACTTATTAATTAATGTGTTAATGTTGTAAATGAAGCAAATGAAGAGACGCATTAGACTACGTACTGGGTTATAATTAAAATCGTCATGCATCCAGCAAATGAATATATTGATTATACTATACAAACTAAGTTGTAATGAAAAGCTATAGGCATTCAGCAAAGTAATAATTACATTACACTAAATACACTGAGTAGTTCTTAAAAACGCAATGAATCCATCAAATGAATGTACACTTTACACTAAATACACTGAGTTGTACTTAAAATCGCCACGAATCCATCAAATGAATATACACTTTACACTAAATACACTGAGTTGTACTTAAAATCACCACGAATCCATCAAATGAATATACACTTTTCACTAAATACACTGAGTTATACTTAAAATCACCACGAATCCATCAAATGAATATACACTTTACACTAAATACACTGAGTTGTACTTAAAATCACCACGAATCCATCAAATGAATATACACTTTACACTAAATACACTGAGTTGTACTTAAAATCACCACGAATCCATCAAATGAATATACACTTTACACTAAATACACTGAGTTGTACTTAAAATCGCCATGAATCCATCAAATGAATATACACTTTACACTAAATACACTGAGTTGTACTTAAAATCATCACGAATCCATCAAATGAATATACACTTTACACTAAATACACTGAGTTGTACTTAAAATCGCTACGAATCCATCAAATGAATATACACTTTACACTAAATACACTGAATTGTACTTAAAATCGCTACGAATCCATCAAATGAATATACATATGACACTAAATACACTGAGTTGTACTTAAAATCGCCACGAATCCATCAAATGAATATACACTTTACAGTAAATACACTGAGTTGTACTTAAAATCGCCACGAATCCATCAAATGAATATACACTTTACACTAAATACACTGAGTTGTACTTAAAATCGCCACGAATCCATCAAATGAATATACACTTTACACTAAATACACTGAGTTGTACTTAAAATCGCAACGAATCCATCAAATGAATATACATATGACACTAAATACACTGAGTTGTACTTAAAATCGCCACGAATCAATCAAATGAATATACACTTTACACTAAATACACTGAGTTGTACTTAAAATCGCTACGAATCCATCAAATGAATATACATATGACACTAAATACACTGAGTTGTACTTAAAATCGCCACGAATCCATCAAATGAATATACACTTTACACTAAATACACTGAGTTGTACTTAAAATCACCACGAATCCATCAAATGAATATACACTTTACACTAAATACACTGAGTTGTACTTAAAATCGCCACGAATCCATCAAATGAATATACACTTTACACTAAATACACTGAGTTGTACTTAAAATCACCACGAATCCATCAAATGAATATACACTTTACACTAAATACACTGAGTTGTACTTAAAATCGCCACGAATCCATCAAATGAATATACACTTTACACTAAATACACTGAGTTGTACTTAAAATCGCCACGAATCCATCAAATGAATATACACTTTACACTAAATACACTGAGTTGTACTTAAAATCGCCACGAATCCATCAAATGAATATACACTATGCACTAAATACACTGAGTTGTACTTAAAATCGCTACGAATTAATCAAATGAATATACACTTTACATTAAATACACTGAGTTGTACTTAAAATCTCCACGAATCCATCAAATGAATATACACTTTACACTAAATACACTGAGTTGTACTTAAAATCACCACGAAACCATCAAATGAATATACACTTTTCACTAAATACACTGAGTTGTACTTAAAATCGCCACGAATCCATCAAATGAATATACACTTTACACTAAATACACTGAGTTGTACTTAAAATCGCAACGAATCCATCAAATGAATATACATATGACACTAAATACATTGAGTTGTACTTAAAATCGCCACGAATCCATCAAATGAATATACACTTTACACTAAATACACTGAGTTGTACTTAAAATCGCTACGAATCCATCAAATGAATATACATATGACACTAAATACACTGAGTATTAATTAAAATCGCCACGAATCCATCAAATGAATATACACTTTACACTAAATACACTGAGTTGTACTTAAAATCGCCATGAATCCATCAAATGAATATACACTTTACACTAAATACACTGAGTTGTAATTAAAATCGCTACGAATCCATCAAATGAATATACACTTTACACTAAATACACTGAGTTGTACTTAAAATCGCCATGAATCCATCAAATGAATATACACTTTACACTAAATACACTGAGTTGTAATTAAAATCGCCATGAATCCATCAAATGAATATACACTTTTCACTAAATACACTGAGTTGTACTTAAAATCGCAACGAATCCATCAAATGAATATACATATGACACTAAATACATTGAGTTGTACTTAAAATCGCCACGAATCCATCAAATGAATATACACTTTACACTAAATACACTGAGTTGTACTTAAAATCGCTACGAATCCATCAAATGAATATACACTTTACACTAAATACACTGAGTTGTAATTAAAATCGCCACGAATCCATCAAATGAATATACACTTTACACTAAATACACTGAGTTGTACTTAAAATCGCCATGAATCATCAAATGAATATACACTTTTCACTAAATACACTGAGTTGTACTTAAAATCGCAACGAATCCATCAAATGAATATACATATGACACTAAATACATTGAGTTGTACTTAAAATCGCCACGAATCCATCAAATGAATATACACTTTACACTAAATACACTGAGTTGTACTTAAAATCGCTACGAATCCATCAAATGAATATACACTTTACACTAAATACACTGAGTTGTAATTAAAATCGCCACGAATCCATCAAATGAATATACACTTTACACTAAATACACTGAGTTGTACTTAAAATCGCCATGAATCCATCAAATGAATATACACTTTACACTAAATACACTGAGTTGTAATTAAAATCGCCATGAATCCATCAAATGAATATACACTTTTCACTAAATACACTGAGTTGTACTTAAAATCGCAACGAATCCATCAAATGAATATACACTTTACACTAAATACACTGAGTTGTACTTAAAATCGCCACGAATCCATCAAATGAATATACACTTTTCACTAAATACACTGAGTTGTACTTAAAATCGCCACGAATCCATCAAATGAATATACACTTTACACTAAATACACTGAGTTGTACTTAAAATCGCCACGAATCCATCAAATGAATATACACTTTACACTAAATACACTGAGTTGTAATTAAAATCGCCATGAATCCATCAAATGAATATACACTTTTCACTAAATACACTGAGTTGTACTTAAAATCGCAACGAATCCATCAAATGAATATACATATGACACTAAATACATTGAGTTGTACTTAAAATCGCCACGAATCCATCAAATGAATATACACTTTACACTAAATACACTGAGTTGTACTTAAAATCGCTACGAATCCATCAAATGAATATACACTTTACACTAAATACACTGAGTTGTAATTAAAATCGCCACGAATCCATCAAATGAATATACACTTTACACTAAATACACTGAGTTGTACTTAAAATCGCCATGAATCCATCAAATGAATATACACTTTACACTAAATACACTGAGTTGTAATTAAAATCGCCATGAATCCATCAAATGAATATACACTTTTCACTAAATACACTGAGTTGTACTTAAAATCGCAACGAATCCATCAAATGAATATACACTTTACACTAAATACACTGAGTTGTACTTAAAATCGCCACGAATCCATCAAATGAATATACACTTTTCACTAAATACACTGAGTTGTACTTAAAATCGCCACGAATCCATCAAATGAATATACACTTTACACTAAATACACTGAGTTGTACTTAAAATCGCCACGAATCCATCAAATGAATATACACTTTACACTAAATACACTGAGTTGTAATTAAAATCGCCATGAATCCATCAAATGAATATACACTTTTCACTAAATACACTGAGTTGTACTTAAAATCGCAAACGAATCCATCAAATGAATATACATATGACACTAAATACACTGAGTTGTACTTAAAATCGCCACGAATCCATCAAATGAATATACACTTTTCACTAAATACACTGAGTTGTACTTAAAATCGCAACGAATCCATCAAATGAATATACACTTTACACTAAATACACTGAGTTGTACTTAAAATCTCCACGAATCCATCAAATGAATATACACTTTACACTAAATACACTGAGTTGTACTTAAAATCGCCATGAATCCATCAAATGAATATACATATGACACTAAATACACTGAGTTGTACTTAAAATCTCCACGAATCCATCAAATGAATATACACTTTACACTAAATACACTGTGCTGTACTTAAAACCGCTATGCATCCAGCAAACGAATATACACATTATACAAAATCAAGAGCGGTATGTATTTAGCGAAAATTAATCAGATATGTTCACATATACAAGAACGACCCAAAATGTATCGTTCCTTGTTTCGATATGAGAGAGAGAGAGAGAGAGAGAGAGAGAGAGAGAGAGAGAGAGAACCCACTGTATGAAAACGTCTGGCATTTGTGAAATAGATGATGAAAGAGGCAGCGATAAATGCCATTAGAACCAGTCCTCCAATTACTCCACCAATCACTGCAGACACTGTAACCAGAAGACAAAAATATATTGCTATAGCAGGGAAGGGTTCTGTGTCTTTCTCTCTATAAAGTAGTCTAAATACCTTTCAAGTTTGTGGAAAATAAAGATGTAAATTTAAAATAAAAACCAATAAAAATTTTACTTACTCCAATGCTGTTCATTTCAGGCAGAGGCTAAAGCTACAAATCACAAAGCTTCTAGTAAAAGATGATAGCAACCCAGCTAAATGTCGGCTAAGCAACCAGACTACTAGTCCCACATATAAGACCCGACGCTGATATTTATGTTTTGGGGGTCAAGGTCTTACTGCCTAACGAACTGCGCTGTGTAGTGTGTTTTGAACTCTACTGACGGGAGAATAAAGAGGTGAAATTTTCATGATTATCACACACTTGGCAATAAATATCAACATTCAGAGTTATTGGTATACTTACGGTTACTTTGTTGTCTTGATCGTAATCGACTCAAAATCTGACACTAGCAAATGAACGCATTTGTATGTTTCTTTGACACACATTTCAATTGGTTGCAATGTGATGGTGGCTGAGGAATGCCGAAGTAGGATTCAACAATGCCGTTTTATTTAACAAAACGAAAGTATCAAAGTATCAAGTATTTGAACAGCAAGCAACATTTCGTTTCGTTCAGGAAATATTTTCCGATTGGAACCTACTTGAACATACCTCGGCATACCTCGACTACTGTCGCATTTCAACAAATTCAAATGTATGTCAACTGAACAAGAAAATGCGTCCGTTTGCAAGTGTCAGATATTGATTCCACCATTATAAAAACAGCACATTAAGTATAATAATTAAACATAAATTAGTGGCAGAGTGTCGATATAGGTTGCCAAGCATGTGCGATATTCCTGAAACTTTGACTACTCGTTCCGATGTCGACGGCATCGGAACAGACTACACAAGGCCGTTAATCGGTTCGTAAGACATAGCACCAAAACAAAATCAACATGTGATATGTCTTACAGGTAGGACTACCAGACTAACTGCCATAACAATATATATAAATTGTTATAGTCTGAATATATCTCCCTGTTTGTTTCTACACCCACCCACCTTTCCGATTTAAAAAACGAAAATAACAAATTTTTATAAAAGATGCTAAGAACGTAATCAGTTCATTTAATGATTTATAACTTCAACACCGATTATGCACGGGGGATGATGGGGGAGGCTAACATCTTACCGTCTGTGCGTTTCACTCCAAGCGGAAGTTTTCAGAATAAATGACGATCATGCTTGCCAGTCATTTCCAGTTTCAAGTCTATTTTTAGAGAAAGGTGTAAACAGGACTACACATGAATGTACAAATAATGAACATACTATGTCGTCTGTTTTCGATATTTACAATGTCGAATCACGCAATGAAAAAGAAAAACAGCTACAAATTTTCCTTTTCCGTGCATTTAACAAGCATTGTAATTGCTACGTTCATGAGTGCAAAAAGATATAATTCTAAACTCTCAACATTATACTATTTTACGGAATTATCCGGCAGTTACCGAATAAGATGAACTACGCCACAATGTTGTCTGAGGAAAAGATACTCGCCCATAGTGTACGCAGTATGACGCCGTGTTGGTATGGCACGTCCATTAAGCATGAAAGGTGCGGAGGATGCTAGTTTTAGGACCAGTCTGGTCAGTCAGCTCAGAAATTCTAAATCAATGAATGAACTTATTAAGTTCTTTGCACTTTTTATCATATTAGATTTTTCCGTTTTTGAAACTGGTAGGGGCTACAAAGGTATAGCCAGGCTATAGTGGGCAAGACCTACAATATACCTCCGCTTCTGTTACACGAATAAATTTTCAAAGCGTCAATAGACCATAGGAAATTGACATAGCTTTATCACAAAACCCATCTATAATGCACACACGGTGGCAAAAGATTACAAAATGTTTAACGTATAGCTATCATAAAATAAAATTATAGCAATCATTAAATTATGTTACATTTTTTTTTAAATACTGAATTCTTACAAGTAAGCCCCAGTGACCCAATTTTGGCGCATGATTTATGTTCATCTCAATACTCATTATGATCGTGAGATTATTGTCAATAGGTGAGTTATTACAACAGTTGCAACATGGTCTGGATAATACTGGAAAGCAGATCGTGGAGACCATGTGTTAGTATGCAACAAACATCATAAGATTCACTGAGTGCAATGAGAAAAAATGTATTTCAACTACTGCATAGTAAACGGATACGGTTTTTTGGTCATTACTTTAAACAGTTTTAGGAAAGTAAGTCATAGCAACTGAGATTTGGTGCGCGACACATGTCCATTTTAAGATGCACCCTTCAGTGTCTGGTGACAATTCGTGAAAAATGTATTTTAATCTCAGCATTGCCACAGATTCTGAACTATTTTTCATAATGCAAATAATGTAGGTCACAACGAACATATTTTGAGTGCAATGCATGTTATTAGTAAGATATACACAAAGTATCACGTTTGATGTAAATAGGTTTTATAGTATCGTATTTAGAGTCCAACAAGGAAAGTTTGAGTGCAAATTTGCTCGCAACACACGTCCATTCTAAGATGCGCCGACAGTGTCTAAGGAAGAGAAATACTTATGATCACTATGGCAGGGTGTACGTCAATGGAATAAACCAAATGCTTATCTAACGCTAAAGTTTGGATACAAAATAATTAAGTCATATAACAAAATTGATAAATACATAATATTTTCATCCATTCAATGTGAAATAAGGTTAAATTGGCCATTTTACCATCTAACGTAGACTGATCTCAGAGGCTCCGATTAGTTTCAGACTCGCTTGTCATTTTGACACCAAAAGCCTGTTACTAAGAAATTCAATGAACACATTTTTAAACTTCGTTCATAAAACGAAGTTTAGCAAAGTGATTTTTAAAAAAAAATGTATCACGATTACCTGAGTCTTGATACTTCTGTTACGTTGCATATACTCTTATTCATTTTTGCATTTATAAAATGTTGATGTTATTAAAAATATACCTGTGACATTTTATAAAACTCTGTATGAAAGAAATATTCACATATATACATATTAGAAATAAACACACACGCACGCACGCACGCACGCACGCACACACACACATCGGGGGTGATATAGCCTAGTGTTAAATATAATAAACAGAAAAGGTAGCTTTCGGATCTAAGCTAATATGATGTCAAATGCTGATTTTTATTTTATTCATTTTTTGTTATGAAACTAATTTTGGGTTGACTTTGTTATATTTTCAGTAATTACATGGTTTTTTTTCCTTTTCAATGATGTTCACGTTTTGGAAATAATTACAAATAAAGTGTAAAACGTATCGAATTACAGTTACAATTCACTTGATTAGGGAAAATTGGGGACAAATCGTCATAAGCATGCAGTTAAATTGAAGTGAACACACACACACACACACACACACACCTAATACATTTTAAGCATTCCAACAACCAAGACGGAGTCGAAGATGTGGACTTTGTAATATTCGTATTAAAAAAATAACTTATATAAATTTCAGACAGCAATTTCTATTTTGCAAGTTTCAGATCAGATTTTGTTATCCAAAGCAAACATTAGAACAAAACACAATGTGCAAATTTTCGGATCACGCAGTTTTTTTTATATATAAAAATATCTTAAATCTATAAAATATTTTTGTCAACAAAGAAAGTTAAAATTCATTAAAAGAAACTCTTTTGCATGTATTTGTGTATTGGCAAAAACCAGATCATTTGTCTGTATTTAAAGTTTAAACTAAATAACCACTACAATCAATCATCATCTCAAATTCGTATGCTTTTTAGTGTATATTCCAATATACCGCACCTTTCATTCTCGACAGTGACCCAGGGGTCATAATAGAAAATCCGTCATGTATATTACGCTTGTTCATGTTATGTTCCAATATACAAAGATTGGTTAGAAAATAGTTGAAAATGTCACTGTAATTTAAATGTTTGCAATATGACCTTTTGACCACGTAAAAGGGACACTATAAGTGGGCATCAAAGATGGTCGCTTTCTTGCAGATATAAAGGCAACTTAAATTTCAGTTTCATGAATTTCCATTCTGGAGATTTAGAATGAAATATGGTGATATTATGGTCACAAGCAACTAATTATTTGATCAGGTATGGAAACATGATGTGTGAGGTGGGATATTGAATTCCGTATTTAAAATAAATCGTGAAAAAGTAACTAGAAACAAATTAGCGTATTTTTAGAGGAACCTGCTTATGGGAAAATTGTAACTATATGTAGGCTTGAATCAAAAACCATTTTTGTTATCGATTTTTTTCTTTGGGCATTACTATGTGTAGGCTAGGAAATCTCACCGGGCTCGATTTTTCAAATAGGTAAATATAAGGGATATTTGTCAAAACAGCATATATTGTTCATCGTTTGAAATTATTCACCTTTGACTTATCATTTATCTATCATCCAGTTTTGCTGAATTTGCCAATAAGTTTTGGAATAAGTTTTTCTGCTATGTAAGTTTTAGATGTTTTTTTTTTACAAGATTCATTTTAGTTACATTGGATATTCAAAACAAGTATCCAGGGTTTGTTCTAAACTGTATTTTCTCATTAACAATACCAAAAGCGCATTTCTGTCGTAAATTCGACCACATACATGATTAATTAACATTTCTTAATTTTCTATAGTGAATCTATATTATTAAATAAATCCAGGGATGTAAAATGTACAGTTCTTATACTAAAGTTGGCACAACAAATATTGCATTTTCCCCCATTTTGTGTAACCAGGTACATCTGCTGAAACAAAGCACACCACTAGATAACGGTGCATATTCGCAATTTCATAGATATAGTATCTTTCTTTTAATTCTAGGCAATTTATATTTGTTATTTTATTACGAGTGGATCTCTCGGCCTTGGGTACAATGATAAAAATGGTCATGGAGTAAATTTCCTTTTGTAATCGATGAAATATTTAGTTTCGGATTTCATTAACATCGAAAGAGACCGTTTCTTTTTAAATTTGCCGAAAATTGAGGTCTGTGAAGATGAAGAGAGTAGGTTCCATGCTATATTTCCCTTTTCTACACCTGTGACTTACACGCACACCTTTAATATAAACATTGGTCAGGTATTTCCACTTATAGAAGAAAGGCAAAATATGCTGATTTTATTTTGAGTTATGTTTGGAGAAACGCATGCATCTGAATATTTTATATAGACTTGATACCTATGTAACAATCACATATGACCTCCCTTTGTCCGAGTTACATAGCAATATACTTTGAATTCATTTAACTTAAAATAAGCACTACGTATCCGCAAAGGAACCAAAATACTTCTTTTGGATAGAGTAAGACGTTTCAAATTGAAACTTTGATTATTTTATGGAAAATGTTATCAATTTATAATTTTAGCAGGCTCCCAAATTGAAATCAATTATCTATACAACGGTAATTGCTAAACAATAATGCTTTTTTAGGAGGTTGCATGGAAAGATTCCACTGACTATGAATAATTATTATGAAATTAAAATGTATGCTTGGTTAGGTCACAAATAGTCATTTTATGAGTTATGGAATCAGCCAATGTCTTGTGGTATATTAAATACCATATTTTAAAGAAATTAATTACCGGAAACAATTGTCTTTTTTTTCTACCCAGAAAACAGAATAATTATGGAGGCTTCTCCTAATTTGTTCTTTAGTTCATTTACCTACTGGTACATCTGAATCTCACCGGGATCTATTTATATAGTAGCTATCTACAAAGGAATTCCGTTTTCAAAATTCATCCGCGCAGCATACCAGAATCATAAGTTTTAAATTTCCTTTTGGATAGATTTGTTGATATATGCACTGAAATATAGTGATTTTTTGTAAATATTTATGTTGCGGTCTATATCAATTGAAGTAGTATTCATCAGAACTGAATACGTTTTCTGTGACCATATATTTCTTGCCCTTTTTTTTTTTTTTTTACCGCTTTCACAATTTCTGGCTATGCCATTTATAAATAGACACCGTGATTAAAAAAAAACATAAATCGATTTATTGACATACCAATACAATAATAATGTATAAATTACCAACGTGGTAATTGTATCCCATATATCTTACCTGAATTAGGTAAAGCAGCCTCCGTTTGCTGGTGATAATATTCTGACATATGTGTGCTTGAATCCGTGGAAGTGATCACTGAACTACCGTCAGATGTTCCAGCGACTGTCGTAGACGCTGTAGCTTTTGTTGAAGTCGTAGAGATCTCTATTGTACTGAGAGTTGTTGGTGAGGATTGTGTAGATGTTTCATTTGAAGTGTTAGTTATCGGTGTGGAAGAGGTAGATGAGTGTGATTTAGTTATAGTCGTGGGATGATCAGTGGGCGATGTTTCAATTGCAGTGGTAGTCATGAGTGGGGACGTTTTAGATTGGTATCCCGTAGGTGTAGTTGTCTGTGTTAACTTAGTAGTTGAGTATACTGTAGACGTAGTTTTATGTGAAGCAGTTGCTGTAGTTGTTATGGGTGTGGATGTAGTAGGTAAGTCTGTTGTAGGTAGAGTCGTGTTTGGAGTAGTTGTAGCTGGTTCAGCTGTAGTAGTAGTTATGGCTGTGGATGTAGTAGGTAAGTCTGTTGTAGGTAGAGTCGTGGATGGAGTAGATGTAGCTGGTTCAATTGCAGTGGTAGTTATCGGTGTGGATGTAGTAGGTAAGTCTGTTGTATGTATAGTCGTGGGTGAAGTTGCTGTACCTGGTTCTGTTGCAGTCATAGTTATCGGTGTGTATGTAGTAGAGAAGTGTGTTGTAGATATAGTCATATTTGGAGTAATGGTTACTGGTTCACTTTCAGTTGTAGTTAAGGGTGTGGATGTAGAAGATGAGTGTGTTGTACTTATAGTCGTGTTTGGAGTGGTACTAGTTGATTGTACAGTTGCAGTGAAAGTTATCGGTGTGGATGTAGTCGATACATGTGTTGTGGTTATATTAGTGTTTGGAGTAGATGTAGCTGGTTCAGCTGCAGTAGTTGTTATGGCTGTGGATGTAGTAGGTAAGTCTGTTGTATGTATAGTCGTGGGTGGAGTAGTTGTAGCTGGTTCTGTTGCAGTGGTAGGTATCGATGTGTATGTAGTAGATAAATGTGTTGTAGATATAGTCGTGTTTGGAGTAGTGGTAGCTTTTTCAGTTGCAGTAGTAGTTATGGGTGTCGATTTAGAAGATGACTGTGTTGTAGGTATAGTGTTTGGCGTAGTGGTTGCTGGTTCAGTTGCAGTTGTAGTTATGGGTGTGGATATAGAAGATGACTGTGTTGTAGGTATAGTGTTTGGAGTAGTGGTAGCTGGATCAGTAGAAGTAGTAGTTATGGGTGTTGATGTAGTAGATACGTGTGTTGTAGATATAGTCATGTTTGGAGTAGTGGTAGCTGGTTCATTTGCACTCGTGGTTATCGGTGTGGATGTACTAGGTATGTCTGTTGTATGTATTGTCGTGGGTGAAGTTGTTGTAGCTGGTTCATTTGCAGTCGTAGTTATCGGTGTGTATGTAGTAGGTATGTCTGTTGTATGTATAGTAGTGGGTGAAGTAGTTGTAGCTGTTTCTGTTGCAGTGGTAGTTATCGGTGTGGATGTAGTAGATAAGTGTGTTGTACTTATCGTCGTGTTTGGAGTAGTGGTAGCTGGTTCAGTTGCAGTAGTAGTTATGGGTGTGGATATAGAAGATGACTGTGTTGTAGGTATAGTGTTTGGAGTAGTGGTAGCTGGATCAGTAGCAGTAGTAGTTATGAATGTGGATGTAGTAGATACGTGTGTTATAGATATAGTAGTGTTTGGAGTAGTTGTAGCTGGTTCAATAGCAGTGGTAGTTATTAGTGTGGATGTAGTCGATCCGTATGTTGTAGATATAATTGTGTTTGGAGTAGTTGTAGCAGGTTCAATTGTAGTTATACTTATTGATGTGGATGTAGTAGGTAAGTCTGTTGAAGGCACAGTCGTCGGTGGAGTTGTTGTAGCTGGTTCTGTTGCAGTAGTAGTTATTGGTGTGGATGTACTAGGTAAGTCTGTTAGATGTATAGTAGTCGATGGAGTAGTTGTAGCTGGTTCTATTGTAGTGGTAGTTATCGGTGTGTATGTAGTAGATGATTTTGTTGTAAATATATTCGTGTTTGGCGTAGTGGTAGCTGCTTTACTTTCTGTAGTAGTTAAGGGTGTGGATGTAGAGGATGAGTGTGTTGTACTTATAGTCGTGTTTGGAGTGGTACTAGTTGATTGTACAGTTGCAGTGAGAGTTATCGGTGTGGATGTAGTCGATTCATGTGTTGTGGTTATAGTAGTATTTGGATTAGTTGTAGCTGGTTCAGCTGCAGTAGTTGTTATGGCTGTGGATGCAGTAGGTAAGTCTGTTGTATGTATAGTCGTGGGTGAAGTTGTTGTACCTGGTTCTGTTGCAGTGATAGTTATCGGTGTGTATGTAGTAGAGAAGTGTGTTGTAGATATAGTTATATTTGGAGTAGTGGTTACTGGTTCACTTTCAGTTGTAGTTAAGGGTGTGGATATAGAAGATGAGTGTGTTGTACTTATAGTCGTGTTTGGAGTGGTACTAGTTGATTGTACAGTTGCAGTGAGAGTTATCGGTGTGGATGTAGTCGATACATGTGTTGTGGTTATATTGGTGTTTGGAGTAGTTGTAGCTGGTCCAGCTGCAGTAGTAGTTATGGCTGTGGATGTAGTAGGTAAGTCTGTTGTAGTTACAGTCGTGCGAGGGGTAGTTGTAGCTGGTTCTGTTGCAGTGGTAGGTATCGATGTGTATATAGTAGATAAATGTGTTGTACTTATCGTCGTGTTTGGAGTAGTGGTAGCTTTTTCAGTTGCAGTAGTAGTTATGGGTGTGGATATAGAAGATGACTGTGTTGTAGGTATAGTGTTTGGCGTAGTGGTAGCTGGTTCAGTTGCAGTAGTAGTTATGGGTGTGGATATAGAAGATGACTGTGTTGTAGATATAGTCGTGTTTGGAGTAGTGGTAGCTGGTTCAGTTGCAGTAGTAGTTATGGGTGTGGATATAGAAGATGACTGTGTTGTAGGTATAGTCTTTGGCGTAGTGGTAGCTGGTTCAGTTGCAATAGTAGTTATGGGTGTGGATATAGAAGATGACTGTGTTGTAGATATAGTCGTGTTTGGAGTAGTGGTAGCTGGTTCAGTTGCAGTAGTAGTTATGGGTGTGGATATAGAAGATGACAGTGTTGTAGGTATAGTGTTTGGCGTAGTGGTAGCTGGTTCAGTTGCAGTAGTAGTTATGGGTGTCGATATAGAAGATGACTGTGTTGTAGGTATAGTGTTTGGCGTAGTGGTAGCTGGTTCAGTTGCAGTAGTAGTTATGGGTGTGGATATAGAAGATGACTGTGTTGTAGATATAGTCGTGTTTGGTGTTGTGGTAGCTGGTTTACTTTCAGTAGTAGTTAAGGGTGTGGATGTAGTAGATAATTGCGTTTTAGTTATAATAATGTTTGGAGTAGTAGTAGTTGATTGTACAGTTGCAGTGAAAGTTATCGGTGTGGATGTAGTCGATACATGTGTTGTTGTTATATTCGTGTTTGAAGTAGTTGTAGCTGGTTCAGATGCAGTCGTAGTTATGGCTGTGGATGTAGTAGGTAAGTCAGTTGTATGTATAGTCGTGGGTGGAGTAGTTGTAGCCGGTTCTGTTGGTGTAGTAGTTATCGGTGTGTATATAGTATATAAGTGTGTTGTAGATGTAGTAGTGTTTGGAGTAGTGATAGCTGGTTCACTTTCAGTAGTAGTTAAGGGTGTTGATGTAGCAGATACGTGTGTTGTAGATATAGTCATGTTTGGAGTAGTGGTAGCTGGTTCATTTGCAGTCGTGGTTATCGGTGTGGATGTAGTATGTATGTCTGTTGTATGTGTAGTCGTGGGTGAAGTTGTTGTAGCTGGTTCTGTTGCAGTCGTAGTTATCGGTGTAGATGTAGTAGATAAGTTTGTTGTACTTATCGTCGTGTTTGGAGTAGTTGTAGCTGGTTCAGTTGCAGTAGTAGTTATGGGTGTGGATATAGAAGATGACTGTGTTGTAGGTATAATGTTTGGAGTAGTGGTAGCTGGATCAGTTGCAGTAGTAGTTATGGGTGTGGATATAGAAGATGACTGTGTTCTAGGTATAATGTTTGGAGTAGTGGTAGCTGGTTTACTTTCAGTAGTAGTTAAGGGTGTGGATGTAGATGATGAATGTGTTGTACTTATAGTCGCTTTTGGAGTAGTGGTAGCTGGTTCATTTGCAGTCGTGGTTATCGGTGTGGATGTACTAGGTAATTCTGTTGTATGTATTGTCGTGGGTGAAGTTGTTGTAGCTGGTTCTGTTGCAGTGGTAGTTATCGGTGTGGATGTAGTAGGTATGTCTGTTGTATGTGTAGTCGTGGGTGAAGTTGTTGTAGCTGGTTCATTTGCAGTCGTAGTTATCGGTGTGTATGTAGATGGTATGTCTGTTGTATGTATAGTCGTGGGTGCAGTAGTTGTAGCTGGTTCTGTTGCAGTGGTAGTTATCGGTGTGGATGTAGTAGATAAGTGTGTTGTACTTATCGTCGTGTTTGGAGTAGTGGTAGCTGGTTCAGTTGCAGTAGTAGTTATGGGTGTGGATGTAGAAGATAAGTGTGTTGTAGATATAGTAGTGTTTGGCGTAGTGGTAGCTGGTTTACTTTCAGTAGTAGTTAATGGTGTGTATGTAGTAGATACTTGTGTTGTAGATATAATCATGTTTGGAGTAGTGGTGGCTGGTTCATTTGCAGTCGTAGTTATTGGTGTGGATGCACTAGGTAAGTCTGTTGTATGTATAGTCGTAGGTGAAGTTGTTGTAGCTGGTTCTGTTGCAGTGGTAGTTATCTGTGTGGATGTAGTAGGTATGTCTGTTGTATGTATAGTCGTGGTTGAAGTTGTTGTAGCTGGTTCATTTGCAGTCGTAGTTATCGGTGTGTATGTAGTAGGTATGTCTGTTGTATGTATAGTCGTGGGTGCAGTAGTTGTAGCTGGTTCTGTTGCAGTTGTAGTTATCGGTGTGGATGTAGTAGATAAGTGTGTTGTACTTATAGTCGTGCTTTTAGTAATAGTAGTAGATTGTACATTTGCAGTGATACTTATCGGTACAGATGTAGTAGATACGTGTGTTGTAGATATAGACGTGTTTGGAGTAGTTGTAGCTGGTTCAATAGCAGTAGTAGTTATTGGTGTGGATGTAGTCGATCCGTATGTTGTAGATATAATTGTGTTTGGAGTAGTTGTAGCAGGTTCAGTTGTAGTTATACTTATTGATGTGGATGTAGTAGGTAAGTCTGTTGTAGGCACAGTCGTGGGTGGAGTTGTTATAGCTGGTTCTGTTGCAGTAGTAGTTATTGGTGTGGATGTACTAGGTAAGTCTGTTGTATGTATAGTCGTCGGTGGAGTAGTTGTAGCTGGTTCTATTGTAGTTATCGGTGTGTATGTAGTAGATGATTGTGTTGTAAATATATTCGTGTTTGGCGTAGTGGTAGCTGTTTCAGTTGCAGTAGTAGTTAAGGGTGTGGATGTAGATGATGAGTGTGTTGTACTTATAGTCGTGTTTGGAGTGGTACTAGTTGATTGTACAGTTGCAGTGAGAGTTATCGGTGTGGATGTAGTCGATACATGTGTTGTGGTTATAGTAGTATTTGGATTAGTTGTAGCTGGTTCAGCTGCAGTAGTTGTTATGGCTGTGGATGTAGTAGGTAAGTCTGTTGTAGTTATAGTCGTGGGTGGAGTAGTTGTAGCTGGTTCTGTTGCAGTGGTAGGTATCGGTGTGTATGCAGTAGATAAATGTGTTGTAGATATAGTCATGTTTGGAGTAGTGGTAGCTGGTTCAGTTGCAGTAGTAGTTATGGGTGTGGATATAGAAGATGACTGTGTTGTAGATATAGTCGTGTTTGGTGTTGTGGTAGCTGGTTTACTTTCAGTAGTAGTTAAGGGCGTGGATGTAGTAGATAATTGCGTTCTAGTTATAATAATGTTTGGAGTAGTAGTAGTTGATTGTACAGTTGCAGTGAAAGTTATCGGTGTGGATGTAGTCGATTCATGTGTTGTTGTTATATTAGTGTTTGAAGTAGTTGTAGCTGGTTCAGATGCAGTCGTAGTTATGGCTGTGGATGTAGTAGGTAAGTCTGTTGTATGTATAGTCGTGGGTGGAGTAGTTGTAGCCGGTTCTGTTGCAGTAGTAGTTATAGGTGTGTATGTAGTATATAAGTGTGTTGTAGATGTAGTAGTGTTTGGAGTAGTGATAGCTGGTTCACTTTCAGTAGTAGTTAAGGGTGTTGATGTAGTAGATACGTGTGTTGTAGATATATTCATGTTTGGAGTAGTGGTAGCTAGTTCATTTGCAGTCGTGGTTATCGGTGTGGATGTACTAGGTAATTCTGTTGTATGTATTGTCGTGGGTGAAGTTGTTGTAGCTGGTTCTGTTGCAGTGGTAGTTATCGGTGTGGATGTAGTAGGTATGTCTGTTGTATGTGTAGTCGTGGGTGAAGTTGTTGTAGCTGGTTCATTTGCAGTCGTAGTTATCGGTGTGTATGTAGATGGTATGTCTGTTGTATGTATAGTCGTGGGTGCAGTAGTTGTAGCTGGTTCTGTTGCAGTGGTAGTTATCGGTGTGGATGTAGTAGATAAGTGTGTTGTACTTATCGTCGTGTTCGGAGTAGTGGTAGCTGGTTCAGTTGCAGTAGTAGTTAAGGGTGTGGATGTAGAAGATAAGTGTGTTGTAGATATAGTAGTGTTTGGCGTAGTGATAGCTGGTTCACTTTCAGTAGTAGTTAAGGGTGTTGATGTAGTAGATACGTGTGTTGTAGATATAGTCATGTTTGGAGTAGTGGTAGCTGGTTCATTTGCAGTCGTGGTTATCGGTGTGGATGTACTAGGTAATTCTGATGTATGTATAGTCGTGGGTGAAGTTGTTGTAGCTGGTTCTGTTGCAGTGGTAGTTATCTGTGTGGATGTAGTAGGTATGTCTGTTGTATGTATAGTCGTGGTTGAAGTTGTTGTAGCTGGTTCATTTGCAGTCGTAGTTATCGGTGTGTATGTAGTAGGTATGTCTGTTGTATGTATAGTCGTGGGTGCAGTAGTTGTAGCTGGTTCTGTTGCAGTTGTAGTTATCGGTGTGGATGTAGTAGATAAGTGTGTTGTACTTATAGTCGTGCTTTTAGTAATAGTAGTAGATTGTACATTTGCAGTGATACTTATCGGTACAGATGTAGTAGATACGTGTGTTGTAGATATAGACGTGTTTGGAGTAGTTGTAGCTGGTTCAATAGCAGTAGTAGTTATTGGTGTGGATGTAGTCGATCCGTATGTTGTAGATATAATTTTGTTTGGAGTAGTTGTAGCAGGTTCAGTTGTAGTTATACTTATTGATGTGGATGTAGTAGGTAAGTCTGTTGTAGGCACAGTCGTGGGTGGAGTTGTTATAGCTGGTTCTGTTGCAGTAGTAGTTATTGGTGTGGATGTACTAGGTAAGTCTGTTGTATGTATAGTCGTCGGTGGAGTAGTTGTAGCTGGTTCTATTGTAGTTATCGGTGTGTATGTAGTAGATGATTGTGTTGTAAATATATTCGTGTTTGGCGTAGTGGTAGCTGTTTCAGTTGCAGTAGTAGTTAAGGGTGTGGATGTAGATGATGAGTGTGTTGTACTTATAGTCGTGTTTGGAGTGGTACTAGTTGATTGTACAGTTGCAGTGAGAGTTATCGGTGTGGATATAGTCGATACATGTGTTGTGGTTATAGTAGTATTTGGATTAGTTGTAGCTGGTTCAGCTGCAGTAGTTGTTATGGCTGTGGATGTAGTAGGTAAGTCTGTTGTAGTTATAGTCGTGGGTGGAGTAGTTGTAGCTGGTTCTGTTGCAGTGGTAGGTATCGGTGTGTATGCAGTAGATAAATGTGTTGTAGATATAGTCATGTTTGGAGTAGTGGTAGCTGGTTCAGTTGCAGTAGTAGTTATGGGTGTGGATATAGAAGATGACTGTGTTGTAGATATAGTCGTGTTTGGTGTTGTGGTAGCTGGTTTACTTTCAGTAGTAGTTAAGGGCGTGGATGTAGTAGATAATTGCGTTCTAGTTATAATAATGTTTGGAGTAGTAGTAGTTGATTGTACAGTTGCAGTGAAAGTTATCGGTGTGGATGTAGTCGATTCATGTGTTGTTGTTATATTAGTGTTTGAAGTAGTTGTAGCTGGTTCAGATGCAGTCGTAGTTATGGCTGTGGATGTAGTAGGTAAGTCAGTTGTATGTATAGTCGTGGGTGGAGTAGTTGTAGCCGGTTCTGTTGCAGTAGTAGTTATAGGTGTGTATGTAGTATATAAGTGTGTTGTAGATGTAGTAGTGTTTGGAGTAGTGATAGCTGGTTCACTTTCAGTAGTAGTTAAGGGTGTTGATGTAGTAGACACGTGTGTTGTAGATATATTCATGTTTGGAGTAGTGGTAGCTGGTTCATTTGCAGTCGTGGTTATCGGTGTGGATGTACTAGGTAATTCTGTTGTATGTATTGTCGTGAGTGAAGTTGTTGTAGCTGGTTCTGTTGCAGTGGTAGTTATCGGTGTGGATGTAGTAGGTATGTCTGTTGTATGTGTAGTCGTGGGTGAAGTTGTTGTAGCTGGTTCATTTGCAGTCGTAGTTATCGGTGTGTATGTAGATGGTATGTCTGTTGTATGTATAGTCGTGGGTGCAGTAGTTGTAGCTGGTTCTGTTGCAGTGGTAGTTATCGGTGTGGATGTAGTAGATAAGTGTGTTGTACTTATAGTCGTGCTTTTAGTAATAGTAGTAGATTGTACATTTGCAGTGATACTTATCGGTACAGATGTAGTAGATACGTGTGTTGTAGATATAGACGTGTTTGGAGTAGTTGTAGCTGGTTCAATAGCAGTAGTAGTTATTGGTGTGGATGTAGTCGATCCGTATGTTGTAGATATAATTGTGTTTGGAGTAGTTGTAGCAGGTTCAGTTGTAGTTATACTTATTGATGTGGATGTAGTAGGTAAGTCTGTTGTAGGCACAGTCGTGGGTGGAGTTGTTATAGCTGGTTCTGTTGCAGTAGTAGTTATTGGTGTGGATGTACTAGGTAAGTCTGTTGTATGTATAGTCGTCGGTGGAGTAGTTGTAGCTGGTTCTATTGTAGTTATCGGTGTGTATGTAGTAGATGATTGTGTTGTAAATATATTCGTGTTTTGCGTAGTGGTAGCTGGTTCAGTTGCAGTAGTAGTTAAGGGTGTGGATGTAGATGATGAGTGTGTTGTACTTATAGTCGTGTTTGGAGTGGTACTAGTTGATTGTACAGTTGCAGTGAGAGTTATCGGTGTGGATGTAGTCGATACATGTGTTGTGGTTATAGTAGTATTTGGATTAGTTGTAGCTGGTTCAGCTGCAGTAGTTGTTATGGCTGTGGATGTAGTAGGTAAGTCTGTTGTAGTTATAGTCGTGGGTGGAGTAGTTGTAGCTGGTTCTGTTGCAGTGGTAGGTATCGGTGTGTATGCAGTAGATAAATGTGTTGTAGATATAGTCATGTTTGGAGTAGTGGTAGCTGGTTCAGTTGCAGTAGTAGTTATGGGTGTGGATATAGAAGATGACTGTGTTGTAGATATAGTCGTGTTTGGTGTTGTGGTAGCTGGTTTACTTTCAGTAGTAGTTAAGGGCGTGGATGTAGTAGATAATTGCGTTCTAGTTATAATAATGTTTGGAGTAGTAGTAGTTGATTGTACAGTTGCAGTGAAAGTTATTGGTGTGGATGTAGTCGATACATGTGTTGTTGTTATATTAGTGTTTGGAGTAGTTGTAGCTGGTTCAGTTGCAATCGTAGTTATGGCTGTGGATGTAGTAGGTAAGTCTGTTGTATGTATAGTCGTGGGTGGAGTAGTTGTAGCCGGTTCTGTTGCAGTAGTAGTTATAGATGTGTATGTAGTATATAAGTGTGTTGTAGATGTAGTAGTGTTTGGAGTAGTGATAGCTGGTTCACTTTCAGTAGTAGTTAAGGGTGTTGATGTAGTAGATACGTGTGTTGTAGATATATTCATGTTTGGAGTAGTGGTAGCTTGTTCATTTGCAGTCGTGGTTATCGGTGTGGATGTACTAGATAATTCTGTTGTATGTATTGTCGTGGGTGAAGTTGTTGTAGCTGTTTCTGTTGCAGTGGTAGTTATCGGTGTGGATGTACTAGGTATGTCTGTTGTATGTATAGTCGTGGGTGAAGTTGTTGTAGCTGGTTCATTTGCAGTCGTAATTATCGGTGTGTATGTAGATGGTATGTCTGTTGTATGTATAGTCGTGGGTGCTTTAGTTGTAGCTGGTTCTGTTGCAGTGGTAGTGATCGGTGTGGATGTAGTAGATAAGTGTGTTGTACTTATCGTCGTGTTTGGAGTAGTGGTAGCTGGTTCAGTTGCAGTAGTAGTTATGGGTGTGGATGTAGAAGATAAGTGTGTTGTAGATATAGTTGTGTTTGGCGTAGTGGAAGCTGGTTTACTTTCAGTAGTAGTTAAGGGTGTGTATGTAGTAGATACGTGTGTTGTAGATATAATCTTGTTTGGAGTAGTGGTGGCTGGGTCATTTGAAGTCGTAGTTATTGGTGTGGATGCACTAGGTAAGTCTGTTGTATGTATAGTCGTGGGTGAAGTTGTTGTAGCTGGTTCTGTTGCAGTGTTAGTTATCTGTGTGGATGTAGTAGGTATGTCTGTTGTATGTATAGTCGTGGCTGAAGTTGTTGTAGCTGGTTCATTTGCAGTCGTAGTTATCGGTGTGTATGTAGTAGGTATGTCTGTTGTATGTATAGTCGTGGGTGCAGTAGTTGTAGCTGGTTCTGTTGCAGTTGTAGTTATCGGTGTGGATGTAGTAGATAAGTGTGTTGTGCTTATAGTCGTGCTTTTAGTAATAGTAGTAGATTGTACATTTGCAGTGATACTTATCGGTACAGATGTAGTAGATACGTGTGTTGTAGATATAGACGTGTTTGGAGTAGTTGTAGCTGGTTCAATAGCAGTAGTAGTTATTGGTGTGGATGTAGTCGATCCGTATGTTGTAGATATAATTGTGTTTGGAGTAGTTGTAGCAGGTTCAGTTGTAGTTATACTTATTGATGTGGATGTAGTAGGTAAGTCTGTTGTAGGCACAGTCGTGGGTGGAGTTGTTATAGCTGGTTCTGTTGCAGTAGTAGTTATTGGTGTGGATGTACTAGGTAAGTCTGTTGTATGTATAGTCGTCGGTGGAGTAGTTGTAGCTGGTTCTATTGTAGTTATCGGTGTGTATGTAGTAGATGATTGTGTTGTAAATATATTCGTGTTTGGCGTAGTGGTAGCTGGTTCAGTTGCAGTAGTAGTTAAGGGTGTGGATGTAGATGATGAGTGTGTTGTACTTATAGTCGTGTTTGGAGTGGTACTAGTTGATTGTACAGTTGCAGTGAGAGTTATCGGTGTGGATGTAGTCGATACATGTGTTGTGGTTATAGTAGTATTTGGATTAGTTGTAGCTGGTTCAGCTGCAGTAGTTGTTATGGCAGTGGATGCAGTAGGTAAGTCTGTTGTAGTTATAGTCGTGGGTGGAGTAGTTGTAGCTGGTTCTGTTGCAGTGGTAGGTATCGGTGTGTATGCAGTAGATAAATGTGATGTAGATAAAGTCATGTTTGGAGTAGTGGTAGCTGGTTCAGTTGCAGTAGTAGTTATGGGTGTGGATATAGAAGATGCCTGTGTTGTTGTTATAGTGTTTGGAGTAGTGGTAGCTGGATCAGTAGCATTAGTAGTTTTGGGTGTGGATGTAGCAGATGAGTGTGTTGTAGTTATAATTGTGTTTGGTGTAGTTGTAGCTGGTTCGATTGCAGTAGTAGTTATCGGTGTGGATGTAGTAGAGAAGTGTGTTGTAGATATAGTGGTGTTTAGAATAGTGCTAGCTGGTTTACTTTCAGTAGTAGTTAAGGGTGTCGATATAGTAGATAAGCGTGTTGTAGTTATATTCGTGTTTGGAGTAGTAGTAGTTGATTGTATAGTTGCAGTGGTAGGTATCGGTGTGCTTGTAGTAGATAAATGTGTTGTAGATAGAGTCGTGTCTGGAGTAGTTGTAGCTGGTTCAGCTGCAGTAGTAGTTATGGCTGTGGATGTAGTAGGTAAGTCTGTTGTAGTTATAGTCGTGGATGGAGTAGATGTAGCTGGTTCAAATGCAGTAGTAGTTATGGGTGTGGATATAGAAGATGAGTGTGTTGTATGTATAGTGTTTGGAGTAGTGGTAACTGGTTCAGCTGCAGTAGTAGTTATGGCTGTGGATGTACTAGGTAAGTCTGTTGTAGTTACAGTCGTGGGTGGAGTAGTTGTAGCTGGTTCTGTTGCAGTGGTAGTTATCGGTGTGGATGTAGCAGATACGTGTGTTGTACTTATCGTCGTGTTTGGTGTAGTGGTATCTGGTTCAGCTGCAGTAGTTATGGGTGTTGATATAGAAGATGAGTGTGCTGTATGTATAGTGTTTGGAGTAGTTGTAGCTGGTTCAGCTGCAGTAGTACTTATTGGTGTGGATGTACTAGGTAAGTCTGTTGTATGTATAGTCGTGGGTGGAGTAGTTGTAGCTGGTTCAAATGCCGTGGTCATTATCGGTGTTGATGCAGTAGGTAAGTCTGTTGTAGTTATAGTCGTGGATGGAGTAGATGTAGCTGGTTCAAATGCAGTGGTAGTTATCGGTGTGGATGTAGTACATAAGTGTGTTGTACTTATCGTAGTGGTAGCTGGTTCAGTCGCAGTAGTAGTTATGGGTGTGGATGCAGAAAATGAGTGTGTTGTAATTATAGTCGTGCTTGGAGTAGTAGTAGATGGTACAGTTGCTGTTGTAGTTATCGGTGCAGATGTAGTAGATACGTGTGTTATAGATATAGACGTGTTTGGAGTAGTTGTAGCTGGTTCATTTGCAGTAGTAGTTATCGGTGTGGATGTAGTCGATCCGTGTGTTGTAGGTATAATTGTGTTTGGAGTAGTTGTAGCAGGTTCAATTGTAGTTATACTTATTGATGTGGATGTAGAAGGTAAGTCTGTTGTAGGTACAGTCGTGGGTGGAGTTGTTGTAGCTGGTTCTGTTGCAGTAGTAGTGATTGGTGTGGATGTACTATGTAAGTCTGTTGTATGTATAGTCGTCGGTGGAGTCGTTGTAGCTGGTTCTATTGTAGTGGTAGTTATCGGTGTGTATGTAGTAGATAAATGTATTGTAGATGTAGTCGTGTTTGGAGTAGTGGTAGCTGGTTCAGTTGCAGTAGTAGTTATGGGTGTGGATATAGAAGATGACTGTGTTGTAGGTATAGTGTTTGGAGTAGTGGTAGCTGGATCGGTAGCAGTAGTAGTTATGGGTGTGGATATAGAAGATGACTGTGTTGTAGGTATAATGTTTGGAGTAGTGGTAGCTGGATCAGTTGCAGTAGTAGTTATGGGTGTGGATATAGAAGATGACTGTGTTCTAGGTATAATGTTTGGAGTAGTGGTAGCTGGTTCAGTTGCAGTAGTAGTTATGGGTGTGGATATAGAAGATGACTGTGTTGTAGGTATAGTGTTTGGATTAGTGGTAGCTGGATCAGTAGCACTAGTAGTTAAGGGTGTGGATATAGAAGATGACTGTGTTGTAGGTATAATGTTTGGAGTAGTGGTAGCTGGATCAGTTGCAGTAGTAGTTATGGGTGTGGATATAGAAGATGAATGTGTTCTAGGTATAATGTTTGCAGTAGTGGTAGCTGGATCAGTAGCAGTAGTAGTTATGGCTTTCGATGTAGTAGGTAGGTCTGTTGTAGTTATAGTCGTGGGTGGAGTAGTTGTGGCTGGTTCAATTGCAGTGGTAGTTGTCGGTGTGAATGTAGTAGTTAAGGTTGTAGACGTGGAAGATAAGTGTGTTGTAGTTATAGTCGTGTTTGGAGTAGTAGTAGTTAATTGTACAGTTGCAGTGAGAGTTATCGATGTGGATGTAGTCGATACATGTGTTGTTGGTATGGTATTGTTTGGAGGAATTGTAGCTGGTTCTGTTACAGTAGTAGTTATGGCTGTGGATGTAGTTGGTAAGTCTGTTATAGTTATAGTCGTGGGTGGAGTAGTTGTAGCTGGTTCAGTGGTAGTTGTCGGTGTGGATGTAGTGGATAAGCGTTTTTTAGTTATATTCGTGTTTGGAGTAGTAGTAGTAGATTGTACAGTTGCTGTGACAGTTATCGGTGTGGATGTAGTAGATGCGTGTGTTGTAGATATAGTCGTGTTTGGAGTAGTGGTAGCTGGTTCTGTTGCAGTGGTAGTTATCGGTGTGGATGTAGAAGATAAATGTGTTGTAGATATAGTCATGTTTGGCGTAGTAGTAGTAGTAGATTGTACAGTTGCTGTGACAGTTATCGGTGCAGATGTAGTAGATGCGTGTGTTTTAGATATAGTCGTGTTTGGAGTAGTAGTAGATTGTACAGTTGCAGTGATAGTTGTCGGTGTGGATATAGTCGATACATGTGTTGTTGTTATAGTATTGTTTGGAGGAGTTGTAGCTGATTCAGTTGCAGTAGTAGTTATTGGTGCGTATGTACTAGGTGAGTCTGTGGTATGTACGGTCATGGGTGGAGTTGTTGTAGCTGGTTCTGTTGCAGTAGTAGTTATCGGTGTGTATGTAGTGGATAAGTGTGTTGTAGATATAGTCGTGTGTGGAGTAGTGGTAGGTGGTTCACTTTCGGTAGTAGTTAAGGGTGTTGATGTAGTAGATACGTGTGTTGTAGATATAGTCATGTTTGGTGTAGTGGTCGCTGGTTCATTTGCAGTGGTAGTTATCGCTGTGGATGTACTAGGTAAGTCTGTTGTAGGTAGAGTCGTGGTTGGAATAGTTGTAGCTGGCTCAAATGCAGTGGTTGTTATCGGTATGGATGTAGTAGATAAGTGTGTTTTTCCTATAGTCGTGTTTGGAGTAGTGGTAGCTGGTCCTTTTTCAGTAGTCGTTATGGGTGTTGATGTAGAAGATAAGTGTGTTGTAGTTATAGTAGCGTTTAGGGTATTTGTAGTAGATTGTACAGTTGCAGTGGTAGTTATCGGTGTGGATGTAGTAGGTAAGTCTGTTATAGTTACAGTCGTGGGTGGAGTAGTTGTTGCTGGTTCTGTTGCAGTGGTAGTTTTCAGTGTGTATGTAGTAGATAAGTGTGTTGTAGATATAGTAGTGTTTGGAGTAGTTGTAGTTGATTGTACAGTTGCAGTGAGAGTTATCGGTGTGGATGTAATCGATACACGTGTGGTGGTTATAGTAGTGTTTTGAGTATCTGTAACTGGTTCTGTTGCAGTGGTAGTTATCGGTGTGGATGTAGTAGGTAAGTCTGTTGTAGTTGTAGTCGTGGTTGGAGTATTTGTAGCTGATTCAATTGCAGTGGTAGTTGTCGGTGTGGATGTAGTGGATAAGTGTGTTGTACTTATTGTCGTGTTTGGAGTATTGGTAGCTGGTTCAGTTGCGGTAGTAGTTAAGGGTGTGGATGTAGAATATAAGCGTGTTGTAGTTATATTCGTGATTGGAGTAGTAGTAGTTGATTGTACAGTTGCGGTGAAAGTTATCGGTGTGGATGTAGTCGATACATGTGTTATTGTTATAGTCGTGTTTGGAGTAGTTGTAGCTGGTTCAGTTGCAGTAGTAGTTATAGCTGTGGATGTAGTAGGTAAGTCTGTTGTAGTTATAGTCGTGGTTGGATTAGTTGTAGCTGGTTCAATTGCAGTGGTAGTTGTCGGTGTGGATGTAGTGGATAAGTGTGTTGTACTTATTGTCGTGTTTGGAGTATTGGTAGCAGGTTCAGTTGCGGTAGTAGTTAAGGGTGTGGATGTAAAATATAAGCGTGTTGTAGTTATATTCGTGTTTGGAGTAGTAGTAGGTTGTACAGTTGCAGTGGTAGTTGTCGGTGTGGATGTAATAGATGCGTGTGTTGTAGATACAGTCGTGTTTGGAGTAGTAGATGTAGAAGTAACAGATGAGTCTGATGTAAGAGGAGATGTGGTTGATATGTCGGTTGTAGTGGTAGATGTGTGTGTAAACGTAGTTAATGAATGTTCTGTAGTGGTAGTTGAGGATATTGAAGTGGTAGAGTTTTCATCTGTGATGGTAGCTGTGGGTGTAATCGTGGCAGAGTTTACGATTGCAGTGTTAGTTGTAGGTGTATAAGTAGTATAGTAGTCTGCTGTCTTTGTAGTTGTGGATAGAGATGTAGCATTTATAATAACAGTTGTGGATGTAGACGTTGCAGATGAGTCTCCTGTTGGTTGCAAAGTAGTGCTTGCATTAACAGGACCTAAATAATATCAAGACGAGAAAGGAGAAGTAGAATAAGCAAAATCTATTAATTCTGACTTTGTAATAATAAAGATAATGCATGGAAAGCCGTTAAAAATGAAATATGCACTTCAGTTGTAATATGCTACAGGAGCCATCCCCAATCATAAAAGTACCAGGACTTTTCATACGAAATCACGTCCAATATAGTAGGTGGTAAGAATAGATAATCCAATATTTTTTTCTATATAAAGAGCATTTAAATTACATATTCTTGCCGTTAGTAAAACACTACATAGTTCTATATATGCGCATAAATTTACAACACACACACCGATAAGTACATATATAACACATGCATACAACCGTACATACTTCCTCGGGCACCCTCCCTGACATTGAAATCTATACTAGCCTCAAAAAAGATTGTAGTCTGATTAATTATCAAACAAAAGAAATCAAGGATAATGTTAATTGGTTTAAAGAATTAACCTGAATATGTCACTTGATAGCGTTGATTTAGATTATGTGATCAATTAAACGACTTTAAGACATATGTCGATGAAACTTATCTTGGAAAGGGGAAAGTACTCGTGAGAATAACAGTGCATTTTTGTGCAGTTTAGGACCCTTTACATACGGTAGCTCAAGGATATAATAAACCTTGCTGTTCAAATTTTTGGTATTAGTCTCACGTAAGCGCGCTTGATGAAGTTGAACATTCAATCTGTCTTATGTTTGGCTGCCTTTTGGTACCGGATTACATTTCTATATTATGAGCCAGTGACAATTATGATCATTTAACAAGTATATAAATAGCGCATTACGCAATATGATACGATAAATTCCAGAGAACTTCAGACAGTCTACGGGACGTCCATTAATTATGCCTACAATTTTTAGTCAATTTTTACCCCCTCCCCCAATGTCAACAACTGTCAATACTTTCAGTGACCCCCCCCCCCCCCCATTAAATTATGTCAATTTTTTTACCACCTCACACCCCTTACAAACTAACAATATTTTATAAGGCTGGCTTTTATGCTAAAAATAGAATTATGGAAATTAAAAGGTCTACAAATAAATTTGAATACATTAAAACTTATTTAACAGATTTCAAATTGACTATAACACGTTGAACTCATTAAAAAATCGAGACTTTATATTTTAGCTTTTATCATCTTCCCATTTTCTTATTTCCTATTTGTTTTAAAAATTAAATTTATTGTAAAAAAAATAACATTTTTTTAGTACAATTTATCTTGACAATTGTCAAACTTCTTCAAACCCCCTCCCCCTATTTTGTTGACATAATTAATGGACGACCCCTATATTACCGAGTAATAGATGCGACTTCAATAAATCTTCTGAAAATTAACATATGTATAAAAATAGCACTTTGCAATTGGTGCACGAACTTCTCAGCGTTTTAAAATCATAAAATCCATTTCAAGTCAATAACCAGTCTACAGTATTTTGTAAAGAGGCTGACAGCTTTGGAGAGGAGTGAAGTCTTCAATTATTAAAAAAGGATAATAAACACCTACCAAATACTTATTACCCGTCCTTGTCGATTCACATTCAATAAGATTTATTGATAGCTTTGTCTTATTATCGTTACGACATTATGCCTATGTGTTCCGGATTGTCAGCAAGACGATTTATACATACATACATACATGCATACATACATACATACATACATACATACATACATACATACATACATACATACATACATATAGCTAACGCAACCTGAATTACGGAAAATATCAAGATTTATCTCGATACGATGGACTAATAATTTTCAAAATTATTCGTCCTCTTTTATTGTACAGTATTATAGCAAATCTTAACTTGAAGTTAGACATCCACACGGGGCTTTGCATTACAATTTAAACCGTTTTGTTATTCATCTGGCTTATAAAGTATTTTTATTGATACATTTTCTACATATTTTGCCATTTTAATTCAAACATTCAAACAAAATAAAATAAGTGAATGAAAAATAAAGAAAGATATGTACATAATTACAAACATACTTTGAATAAGTTAACTTGCCAAATTACTTTTGTATGCATAACTGAGTTATTATTCATTGGAGCTATTATATCTACCTTAAACAAAAGCCGAAATAGAAAGACTATTATATTTCAATAAAAGTTAATAATTTGCCAACCTTTAATTGCAAGACTTAGCTCTTGTATTGTTCTGCGATGAAATATGTGGTTACGAAGCCAAAATGTTCCCGGGGCGGAGGTATGCCGCCCTTGCCGCTTATTTTATTTAGCTATACCCATTGTTAGTTATTTTAATAATAATAATCATTAACAACGAAAAATGTGTTAACAGCATTGTAGTCATGTATGTCACAATGTCACTGTAAGCTTTTAATTAGGAGTTTATAATTATACATTTCTAATTTTAGAATTGAAATCAATTTATTAAAACTATCTATTGTTGTATTGTATGATTGTGTCGTTCAGATTAAAATGTTACAATGTTATTTTGCGTGCTTTTTTAACAGGAGTAAAGTCGCTAAAGACATCATCAAAGTTAATTGTTTCATCCGTTTCGTTCAATGGACAGTATTGCCAAATTGGTCAGCAGTGTCTCGCTCATTGCGGATCTTAAATATGTATTTATTAGTTTCGGTTTTGAAAAGCTCCTATTGTAGCTAGCTTGGTTTGACACGCGGTGTCAAAAATATGCGTATTGCAATAGTAAGGTTTGGATTTGGATAATATTCTGCATATCTTCGCTTGAGAGTTCGTTGTAAAAGTTCAGTGCTTTCCAGTTTTCAGCTTTCTTGCCTGCAATTTCCTCTTAGCTCTGCATTTGATGACGAAGATTTCGGATTTCGTAATAGAGACTATCAGCATCAACTTCGCCTTACTGTTGAGTAAGACTCGCAATCGCAATACCAACTTCCTCATTATTTGGAGGACTCGTAGGAAACACAAATTGTCTAAGAAATCCGAACTTCGAGTTACTTTCGCGCAGCTGCTAAGATTTACGTTGTTTTCGCATGCAGACGATCGACAATCTCTACGCGCTAACAACAAATCTCTTGCCACCGATTTAGTCCAATATCGTCCGCCTTTTCTCCAGGCATTTCGACGCTTTTCCGATCACGACACACTATACTTGTATAATTGTCTTTGCAAAAATGGGCAGTAGTCGTCTGGGCCTTCATAATTATATTATCTATTTCTTCGTTGAAATTGATACGAAGAGCATTCATCTTTGTTGTGTAACCATCCATTCCGAGAACATTTTTTTTTAGATGGTTCTGCGTTTTGTCTCTCTCCTACCGCTCCGGTGGCCTAGTGGTTAGAGCGTCCGCCGCGGAAGCGGGAGGTCGTGGGTTCGATCCCCGGCCGAGTCATACCAAAGACTTACAAAAATGGTACTAACAGCTGCCTCGCTTGACGTTCAGCATTAAGAGGTTAGTGTTAGGACTGGTTGGCCTGGTGTCAGGATAATGTGACTGGGTGGGACATCATGTTACATGTCTGTGGCATGATGCCCCAGTGGTAGACATCACTATAAACTGCCTCACTGCAGACATCGTAGCGATATGACTGAAAAATTGTTAAAGCTACGTTAAAAATCTTAATCAAACAAACAAATTTGTCTCTCTCCTCCAATATGGCGCTCAAGAAATACAGATACGGTATGAAGGGGTGTGAAAATATTGCTTTAGAGTATTGTTAATGCATTATCTCTGGTTTCGATTCTCTCTGATTCGCCATCTCTTTGCTCTTCCAGTATATCAACAATTTCATCAACATGTGAATACACAGCCTCCAAAGCATCATGTTTTGCAGCCCAGCGAGTTCCACATACCCGTTTTACATTTTTTT
This sequence comes from Unio delphinus, assembly GCA_029339505.1. Lineage (NCBI taxonomy): Eukaryota > Metazoa > Mollusca > Bivalvia > Unionida > Unionidae > Unio > Unio delphinus. The sequence continues at coordinate 13,823,020 of JAQISU010000076.1, forward strand.
GGAACATTCATTAGAAGAATGTCCCATCGATGTGTGGAAGAAGACAAAAATATAAACGAGATTACGACAGTGCAAACAAAGTTACTGCATTTTCAATGAACTCCGGCTAAATTCAAGCTAAGGTGTGTGTATGGAATAAACATAGTATTTTGGTTTAACTTCAAAATATGCTGCTTAGCTCAAATCTGAATCCCTGCCATATTCAAAGCATTGCATAAACTCAGCCTTTGCAGTCTGACAAATTTAGACATCCTTTGGTCCAGAATTTGATCCGTTACAGCTTCATCTCTCTTTCCATCAAGACGGAAGAATTATATAAAAGACTCTTTGATCTCTACTTCTCATTTACTTATGTCTCGATAGCAAAGTATCAGACACGTTTGGTCATCAGGTGAAAGATCGGGAGTACTATCGAACAAGATACCGGCACCGCCACAAGGCGCCGGCATTATAAAGGGCGGCATCGCCCATTTTCAGAATAATATCCTCCATTACCCCCCCCCTCTCTCTCTCTCTCCTTTTTTCTTTCCTTCTTTTTCCCCCGATCAGTATTTTCTTCACATTGAGACTTTTGTAAAGTCAACAGGAAAAAAAAATTAAAACAACGAAAAATGCAATACTGAGTTAAAGAACTGTTGAAGGAATTAATGCTTTTGAGAGGCTTGAATATTTAATTTCGATTTCTGCTGTTCCGGCGAAATTTAAATTTTCTTCACAAACAATTTTAAACATATTATTGGTGCTCTTTTGACAAAAAATAGAGTAAGTGTGAAGACTCGTGCAAATCAGCTGAAACTTGTATTACGTTAAGCTACCTGTTGATTTAGATGCAAAATATTCACGATAGGTCCATGCTGAACCCACAATCAGAGCATTGCTCTAAAGCGTGTCACCTTGACCTCAAGGTAAAAAAGGATGAGCGAGCATATGACAGAAATGATTCGGTCGCTTCGTAAAGATTCATACAGTTTAATAGTCTTTTTTGAGGTCACTTTTCACCTGACTTTTATCATTATCTTACTGTACGTTATATTTCTCTTTTCCTATGCGCCAACCTTTTAGTTCAACATTCGTACAGATATATTTAATATCCTTTGGACTTATAATATAAACCTTATTATAATTTTTCTTTGAAAAAAATATTTTTAAAAAAAAAAATACGATCATATGCCTTCTCACTGAAAATTTCTCCTGTCAACCACGCATCATGCATGTATTTGAACAGGATACTTTTCATTTTTAAAGATCCTAATTTGACCCAGTTCCCTCAGGCCCTATCCCAATTAATATTTATGTGCTTTTGTTCTACGTTATTTTTGCCTTTATTTATTGTGTGTTCTGTTAACCATTTGTATGTGGATTTTGTGTCAATTTCCCATAGGTCTTTAGCATCCCTATATTTGTAAAGTAATTCTTTTATCAATCTTAATTTTCTTGGTACCTCTAAAAGTTTTATGATTCTATTATTCCTATATATGTCGTTTCTCTGCTTCATAGAGAAACCAAAGTAATAAATATGAAGTCCATGCCATGCTATTTTTGGCTCCACTTTAATATCCTTAAACCCGTTTAGGATATTGGTGCATTTAATTAGGGTCGGGTGGGGGAGGCCGAGGCCCCTTTTTTTCCCTTCCCTATACAAAGTTTCTTTGTTGGTGTAGTGCATTTTAAAACCCCATAGATATTTAATAATTTCGTTATCTATTTTTTCTAGTGTTACGTTTTTAATGTCTACCGTTTTAAGCTTATAATTAAGGTGCACATACATATAATTTTTAGCGACTTGTGCCCGTTCCAATAGGCACAGGCGCCCAGATTTGCAGATTTTTTTTGGTATATTTTCCCTGATTTCCTTTAGGTTCCTTTTTTCATCGTCCTTTCCAAAATTTATACCTAATGTTTTTATATTGTCTTTAATTAAAAGAGTAGGTAGCCCATGTTTCTTACCTCTCCAGTTTCCTATTAATAAGATTTCTGTTTTGTCGGTATTTATCTTAGATCCAAACACTTTCCCAAATTTGTTGAATTCCTTTATTAGTTCATTATAGGAGTTTCCATCTTGGATAAAGTTTGTACAATCGTCCGCATGTCACATCATCTTCACTTCTTCTTTAATATTTGAAACTTTGATCCCTACTATTCTTTGGTTGTTATTAATTTTGATACTTAGTATTTCGATCGCTATTACATATAATAGCATAGATAGTGGGCACCCTTGCCTCACCGATCTTTGAGTTTCAAATTTATCCGTTTTTGCCCCATTTACCTGTACAACTAAGTTTATATCTTTATACAAGATTTTGGTCTAATTTTGGAAGTTTTCTCCACAACCAAATTTTTCTAGTGTCTTGTATAGGTAGTTTTGCTCAAGTCTGTCAAATGCTTTTTCCTGGTCAATTAGTACCAATGCACTATTTTTACCAGTAATATTTATATGTTCTATAATAGTTTTAATGTTTAAATTGTTGTTTTGTATATCCATACCTTTTGGCCCACTAGTTTGGTTTATATTTATAATATTGTCAAGACAATTTCAAATCTAATCAATAATTTGGCTTCCAGTTCGTGTGTTTCTATCTGGTAGGGTGGTCCATGAAAATGTACCTCTACCATTTTGGGGCCAATTTCCCTCTCAAAAGAGGGGCGCTTCATGTACACGCGCTGTTTTCCCTTTTACATTGAAGGACCCGCACTCTAGTAGTGGTTCCTCCTGGTTGACCGGGTATAACATGACTCTTTTTGGGCCTGCATTTTGCAGTGCTGCTATTTTTTTCATATCAACCCGCTAGAATCTCAATCTGTTTGGATGCTACGTCATCCCCCCACCCCAAGTCCAGTAGCTGACAACCTTTCTTATGGTAAGCCAAGAGCATGTTATCATCAACTATAACCTCAAAGTACAGATGCAAGCGCGATCTATTTCCTTTTAGCGTTTCCGCTGGGTAGGTATGCCCCTGAGGATTGGCTGATGCTACGTTAGGGTTATATGTAATCCCCCCCCCCCCATCTCTTTGCCCTACTTCTTCCATTTTGGGAAAGGAGGATTGGTATGTTTACCAACATTATACAAGGATTTTGGTATGAATAAGGTAAGTGCAAACAATTATTTCAGTTGAGATAAATACAATATTCAACAGTGCAGTGACAGTGACAATTTAATCTAAAACTAGATTTAAACACTAAATAGGTGAAATACAATGTGAAGAGAAACCAAAGCAAAAGTGACACTTTCTTACAAACCTTTCATAAGTGGTCAAGAAAATTAATGTGCATTTTAGACAAGCTGCTGCATCTATTAATCATTTATAAGTTTTTTCTGGATGATTTTTGGAAGCTATCTGTAAGTGATTTAAAAATAAATGTTTTATTTTTTGTTTAAAATATTATTGTTTATTAAAAGAATCTTCAATTTTAAAGCCATATTTTATAATGCATCGTGGTTTGCGAACATGTTTTACTGTGTTTAATGAAGCACGAGTGTACAATTAGCTTTTGACGTTCAGAATATTATGGGTACTTCTGTACATGTATGTCTTCACGGCATGTTAACTATATAAGATAAGAATTAGACTTATTAAACAGGTTTTTTTTTTAGAGACAGCTTACTTTTGAGATATAAAAGTTGTAAGAATTGGAAGGCTTATTTTCGAATTGGTCCTTTATTTGAGGTCCACTTAATTGTGAATGTTTAAGGCAAATGTGCCAAAAACTGGCCCACCACCTGGTTTCATCCGGTCACATATACAACATACGGGTACATTCGAAAAAGGCTATTCGGTCTGCGCACTAGAAGTTGCAACATTTTAGGATTTTAAGATGTGTGTGTGTGTGTGTGTGTGTGTGTGTGTGTGTGTGTGTGTGTGTGTGTGTGGATAGATAGATAGATAGATAGATAGATAGATAGATAGATCCTGCAAGAAATTCCATCCGTCTTAAGTTTAAACATTTTTTAAATCGGTGCAAGCAATTTTGTCTTTCTCAGATCCATTTTTTATTATGGCAATTCTCTCGTAAATTTCAGATCATAGGAAATAATTTTTCTTTCAAAAACAGTGCTATAAACACGAGTATCTTTATCTTTGAATCCACACTTAATTGATAATTACATATTATGTTTTTTTTAATTTATATAATGGCATTTCTACCCTTCAATTTACAATATTTTTAAATTCAGAATGTGTTGTATGTTTAGGCGTGAATGACTGGAGTTTCGCTGAGAAATAATCTTAAATATATCACTGGAGTGAGCACAAAAAATGTAATATGTTTCTATTGATCGTCAAGGATTACATTACATCCATACATTTCGATATTATTCTTGTTCTACTTTTCACATCTGTTATTTATTTATTATGCAAATTATTTAATGCTTCCTAATAAAAGTGTTTGAAAAGGCATTATTATTATTATCATTATTATTATTATTATTACCTTGATTCAATGTCCAGTCGAAAACAAATAATATGTATAACATCCATGACCTGGTATCCATTTGTAACTTTCCTTTCTCAAGTAAATCCAAAAAGTTTCATATGGAATACCCGGTAAACTTTAGCAAAACAGATAATCCAGAAATAATCCAGCAGAAAATTATCACTTCTGAATGAAATATTTGCTGATTAAAATATATATTCAAACTGAATTGGTTACTTCACTCCTTTGATATCTCCCTTGTTTTGTGCAGTGAAATGGAAAACTCCAGCGTCGGTGACATTAATTGCTGTGATCGGTCTTTCTCCAGAACATGTATTTGTTCGAAATCTGAATCAGGCTGTTATATGGGACACTTTTCAAACGCTGGTCATGCGTAACAAAAAGTTTTGAATAAACAAAAATTCTATATAGAGTTTGTTTGTTAAAAATTCGAAGCGAAACATTTTCATTTTTACTGGCATCAGATATCAACATCGTAATTACTTACTGTAACGTATAGGGGAGTGTGTCTATATTCCAATTGTCTGTTCATAAGTTCTGACATTTCGATTTCAAACTATTTAATCGCTTTTATATATTAATACAGCAAATAAAACATCCATTTATTGGATTGCTTGTCATGAAAGAATGACAAGTTACAAATGGTGTATACGCTAAATATGACTTTAAAAAATATTTAAAAATAAAAATATAATAAAAAACGAACTTTTCTGACAAAATTTAAGACAATTGTGTTTTATTCTTTTTGGTAAAGTATTCAATATAAAAAAATGTAGCATGGTGTCCCACCCAGTCACATTATCCTGACACTAATTGTTTCAAAGAATAACTGCATTTGCTACATTTTAGAATTGTCTATCTGCTTTCTAGCCTGCTATTATTGTTAATACTTTTATCTTAATATTTTAAATAGAAATTTAGTCAATTTGAGAAAGCTAAAGATTTTATATTAAAAAAACAAGGATATGTCGATATTTTGATAAGTTTAATACGGTGTAAAAATTGAGTGACGGGTCTACGTGTTAACTGTGATTCATAGGCAACGTAAGCATTTGTTTGCAACTGCAATACGTGGTAAATGCGCTATTTCCATCAATTTCAAGTGATGTCGATGATGCCAAGTATAGTAACAGTGCGATATGTGTAGCAGTCCGTGTGTGTGTGTGTGTGTGTGTGTGTGTGTGTGTGTGATATTAGTTTTTAACGTAACTTCAAAAATGTTCTAGTCATATTGTTACGATGTCTCCACTGTGGCAGTTTACAGTGATGTCTAGCACTGGGGCATAATGTTCCACCCGATCACATTATCCACGTCCGCCTCGAATGCGGGAGGTGGCGTGTTTAAAAAAAAAAACTGGAACTAACAGCTGCTTCGCTTGGCGCTCAGCATTGAGAAGCATGTGTTAGTGTCAGGATAATGTGACTGGATGGGACACCATGCTACATGTCTGCGGCATGATTTCTTAGTGCTAGACATCACTATAAACTGCCACACTAAGGACATCGTAGTGATGTGACTGAAACATTGTTAAAGCTACTTTAAAATCCCAGCTCACACACACGCACACGCATTATCATGACAGGCCGACCAGTCCTAACACTAACCTTTAATGCTGAGCGCCAGGCGAGACAGCTGTTAGTTGTTTGCAATGTTTCATCGGCCAAACGCTATATTTATTGATCACAGGCGAAGCCTATTTTTAAAATTGGAGTCTATGATGAAGCCATAAATCGCATATCCGAAGAAAACATTTAAAAAATATTGGAATTCAAGCAAGATGAAATTAAATTATTTAATTAAAGTAGATATGATAAATCAAATATTTACATAAATACCACCTTAATCGTATTCCGAATATACTCTCGATTTTCGCAGTTTTGCCAGAATCATGAATTTGAAAAATTCTCAAGGGATAACGAAATGAGAAGTACGAATGAAACGCCAGATTTGGTACGGGCTAATGAAGTGGAGACCACAAAATTATTTTCGGTAGCTATTCAGTTTTACAGATATACATTTTTCAAGGTAAAATCGGGGGAGGAGGTGGTGGGGCGCAATTGTCCACCACACCTTCCCCTATGATGAACGGGCGCTCGTGAATATTGTATACAACGCTTTGCTTGTAACTAGTACAACTTATTCCATCTCCAAAGCACACTCTATGACTCAGATGACGTATATATATATATATATATATATATATATATATATATATATATATATATATATATATATATATATATATATATATATATATATAACGGTTACTTATTTTCTATAGCTAGGTGTTTCCTAATTAAATAATGGGTTGTCCATGCGTTAAGTGTTCACTGTAGCGAATCAACATTGATTGCTCTATACTTTCAAGTGATCAAACGTTTATTTGCTAAAGAAGGCGTTGATTAGATAAAGGAATATCATGTAAATCTATGTGTAAACATTTCTTTTTTTACTGACCACACTCGAATCAAGGCAATATTCAACAAAGAGGCGGTTTTTATTATTTGAGAGAGAGAGAGAGAGAGAGAGAGAGAGAGAGAGAGAGAGAGAGAGAGAGAGAGAGAGAGAGAGAGAGAGAGAGAGAGAGAGAAGTGGATGATGGATAATGTAGTCAGTCTCTTCTGGTGACAGGTTTTGATTGAAATCTGATACTATTATAAAGCTTATCTGTGAGAAGAGATACAACTGTAACTCAAATTCATTTAAAATAGAGTATATATGGATTTGGGTGGCCAGGATTGGCTGATAATGAAATTATTTTTTTGAAAAAGGAATCTTTTGAAAGCTTATCTTAGTTGTAACTGAAAAAATATAGACATTGTTGTCTTGATGGAATTTCAGCCTAGCAGTTATGAACTTGGAACACTCATTACTAAAATTAGCATCTGACTGTTTAGTGCGGGATTGAAAGCACATGTTTCGAACACATTTAGATTGAGAAAATGCCAAGGCTCAATTCCTTTTCTTTACATAGAAGCTGTCATCCAGGTCTATACTGATAAATAAAAAAATTTGATCATGAGCACTCAAAAATTTAAAGTTATTGAATTTTTAATAGCATGGTGTTTGTATTGGTTTACTATGAAAACTAAATCAGTACCTCGAGTCCTTATTTCTCAGCACAAGGTAGGCTATTCATGGATGAAAGTATAACTGGTGGAACGTGGTTGAGGCTACGATAGGATCTTATATTTAAGAATGGGGCAGATAAAACTGTGTCAAAGTGAAACAGATGACTTTAGTTCAAATCTACCACCTAAGTAGAACTGTTTGATGCTGCTTTTTCAAAAGTTTGGTTAATAATGCAATTATTAAGGCTATAACAGGTAAATTATATAGATATGTTCATGCTAACTGTTCTTTGTCCACCATATAACACGAGATTCTCTCGGTAATTCGTTTTCTAAATAAGGCTCGCTATGCCATATATGGATATTCTACGGTACGTTATTCATTGCATCTATAGTTACTACAATCTGTTTACATTTACAAATATGGCAGCAATGTCCTTTTATAGCACGGGACTGAAAAAGAAAGTAATTATCTGCTGAACTAATATGGCCGACGATCAAAATGAAAATATCTGATAAAGAAGATGCTCAGTAATAAAGAAGATACTCAATATTTTACACATATTTATAACATGATTATGTAGTAATTCTAGCGTGATATGTAGTAATTCTAACATGATATGTAGTAATTGTAACATAATATATAATAATTCTAACATATGTAGTAATCCTAGCATGATATATATTAATTCTAACATGATATGTAGTAATTCTAACATGATATGTAGTAATTCTAACATGATATGTTGTAATTCTAACATGATATATTCTAACATGATATATAGTAATTCTAACATGATATATATTAATTTCTAACATGATATGTAGTAATTCTAACATGATATGTAGTAATTCTAACATGATATGTTGTAATTCTAACATGATATATTCTAACATGATATGTAGTAATTCTAACATGATATATATTAATTTCTAACATGATATGTAGTAATTCTAACATGATATGTTGTAATTCTAACATGATATATTCTAACATGATATTTAGTAATTCTAACATGATATGTAGTAATTCTAACATGATATGTAGTAATTCTAACATGATATGTAGTAATTATATCATGATAAATAGTAATTCTGGTATTAAATAAGAAGACTCTTTTTAATTATGTTCAGTAATTTGAAGAACATGTTCAAAAGTTTTAGTAGGCAGAAACAACGTGTTTGAATCACACCTGGCTGATTCGTTGATACACAGGCTGATGTTACGACCAGACCATGCAGTATGGGTACTAATATTAGTACTAATGAAACCACACCAACCCAATGGAAGCTTCGGGCACCATTCTCACATATCTACATTGGCCAAGCACGAAACTCGAAACCGCTTGGACAGAGGTGAGATTTCATTGATCAGTAATGCTGAGCGCGTTATATTTGGGACCCGTGCACAAAATTCACAATCATGAAAACTATCCAAAAGGTGTTAACTTGGTGTTTAGTCATGTTGGTTTTGTCCGTTAATATAAATCATACGATGTAGCTTGACAAATATTGTATCCGACCCGCGCCTTGGATGAAGTTGTCCATGCCTGTTCTCGCATCATCCAATGATTCTTGGCGTGCTTTTACTCAGTTATGTCGTTTCCGAGTAGTTTATTTACCATTCTTTATCCCAAATAAGCCTCAATACAAGTCGGAAAAACAGTTTTGTTTTATTATACCAGTAGTCGCAAGTCAAGCGTTTTTGCGTCAAATATAATTTCACAATGAATCTGAGGGGACACCTTTGTTACTGTACCTAGTCTAACATAAAGAGGAAACAGTCTTCATTAAAATAAAACATTGTTTATTTGCTTTCTAATTTTCAGGCCGAACCCTAATACAAGAAAAACGGGGCATCCGCATTTAGCCCGAGCTTTCAGGAAATCAACACCGCAATCCGATTTATTTTTGCCTCGGGTCCCGCTCATCGCTCTTGCTGCATTGGGCCCCGCACATCCTAGGGCCGGGCCTGCTAATTTATAAAACATTATCGATTTTAATAGCAAAAAGTACTTGATTTGTCTACAATCTGAAAATGGGAATGGATAAGTCAGTATTTTTAGAGCAACTTGGCGTTTAATACCCACAAACAAGGACGTACGTAAAGTATTTGGCAGCCGTGTCGGGTCATTTCTTTGGCACAACAACAAATAATTTTAAAATATAAACACAGAGAAAAATATATAGTTTTTGAAAGTAGATTTTTTTAAACAGTACTATGCTGTCATAAGCAAAATGGAAATGGCTTTTACTTAAGTGAATTTTTCATATGGTTTGAAAACTTGCACTGGTAAATTACCACTGGCAGTGGTAATTCAACTCTCCCGATTTCACCCCTTCCCCCCTTTTATGGCTGTTACCCGGGGCGGACCGCCCCCATCTCATCCCCTTTGGCACGTCACTGCCCACAGGTATTATTAGTTGCTAATTACACGGTTTCCAGAGAGTAATTAAAACTTCTCGAGCATTTCAGCTTCAAAAATATAAAGACACCTTGTATATGTCAACTAGGCGACATTTTATCAGGAAGTCCTGAGTTCTGAACTACTTCTTTAGTACCTGGAATACTTGCGTTTATTCTATGAATTGAATGCACTCGAAAGAAAATCACAAAGTATACCACTGTGGTTTGCATGCATTGATATGGTCTTAGTAAGAACATAGTGTGTACAAATCTCACACGCTGTAGTTCGAACACATTGGAGTTTGTACTCAGATTAATGATCTGGTCGAGTAGTTACGACTACTTTCAAGAAGTCACTTCAGGCAAACATAACTGGTTAGAACTGAATATGCAGTGACCTTATAGCTTCACTTTATGGTACATTTCCCAGTTGTGTTTTGGTTGTTCCAGTTGTGTTTTCGTTGTTAAGTTTTTTAAGAATTTACACAAAAACATTCGTTTAAAATCATTAACGTAATTTTGAGGATAAAATGTAGACAGACAACCGACATCCGTAGGAGAAATCTGTACAAAAAAAAAAAAAAAAAGTTACTATTATCGGATGACACTTATTCCTAAAGGGAAAATCCTTTGTTAAAACGAGTAAAAAATAGTATAGCGTCTTACGAAAATGTATCATGGGAATGGCAGTTTAGCGTCAATGTGAATTTAACATTAGACCGCCATCTTGTAAAAAAAAGTTTATAATATCAAGATAGGAGTTATATGTTGAAAAATTGTCCATAGGTTTCAATGATAGATCTGACTAGCGGGAAACTATTATTGTACCATGTTGGTTGTGTTTGTCGGGAAATGTAATATGTGGAGGCTGTATGGCTTCTTCCTAAACAAAATTGCTACGTGTATTATAGACAGTATAATTGCAAAAATACTCACTCTCAGTTTGGCTGACTTAAGCAAAGGCGTAGCTTGGGGGGGGGGGAGGAGGAGGGTGCAAAGGGGTGCAGATGTCCCTGGGCGCCAGACTAGTGGGGGCGCCAAAATGGGCTTTCAGATAGGTTGTATGTGGAAGTTCATAGTATCATTATATCACTTGTGATGTGACCGTAGCGTAAAAATGAATCTTGTCCCCGGGGTACAAACACTCTAGCTACGCCTCAAAACTTAATTTTTTTCTTCTTGCTGGTGACTGTCAGCCAGTTCTGCTGTTTTATTTTTTGCTAAAACTAATATAATATCGGTTCAAACTTGTATTCATTAGTTCTGATACAAATGTAAGAAAAGCCACCTAATTTTATGAGCATGTTGTCCTTGGATGAAAAATATGCCAGTTTTCTTGTTACAGTGTATGAGGAATGACGTTTAGTTTTACCTAGGTGTAGAGTGTTTTGAAGACATTTAGCGTGCTGAAGTTACGTTTTTGTTTCATACACTTTTTATAACTAAATTTTGACATACTGCGATAGAGAAAGGGAGTTAATCATAATTTAAGAATAATACTGTGGACTCTTTTATGACTTAACATAGTCAGGTACTCTGACCATTAACATAATTAGTTTAACATGACGGATGAATTTAACATGGCGGATGAATTTAACATGACGGATGAATTTAACATGGCGGGCTACTCTAGCTACAATCAGGAACTTAACTATTACAAATAACCAAGATGTCGTTAGGACTCACCAACAGCCGTGTAGGTACTGACCACATAGGGTAGGATTTAAAAGAAGGATTTAAAGAAAAACAGTTTAATCCCTTATAGATTTAGGATAGAGAAGAATTATAACAAATTATTATATTCTCTAAAGGCAAAGTAACCGTGAAATTAATTTTCGAGAAAGATTCATCCGTGAATTGTAACAAATGTAACATTTATCCTGTGAATGTCTCGACAAAGACGACATGGTTTGGTGAATATGTTACAATCTGATTTTCATACCGTAGCACCACTATCAACTCCCATGGTCACTAGTTTAATACATGTTTTAAAAGATGCAGTTACGGAACGAAATTAATTTCTCCTACGCACATCATGGAAAAACTAAACAAGCCTTAATTAAAGCACAAAAGTATGTTAATTCAACCAGGAAAAAAAATATATTGTATCCAAAAACACCCTATAAGTTTACATTGTACTCCTGTCTGTCTGTCTGTCTATCTATCTATCTATCTATCTATCTATCTATCTATCTATCTATCTATCTATCTCCTGTTCTGTCTGTCTGTCTATCTATCTATCTATCTATCTATCTATCTCCTGTTCTGTCTGTCTGTCTGTCTGTCTGTCTATCTATCTATCTATCTATCAATCTATCTATCTATCTATCTATCTATCTATCTATCTATCTATCTATCTATCTATCTATCTATCTATCTATCTATCTATCTATCTATCTATCTATCTATCTATCTATCTATCTATCTATCTATCTTGCCGACCGTTGGAGCACCACTGATGACCTGATAACCAGCTTCTTCCATTCCAATCTGTTCTCTGATACTCTCACTGTGTCACTCAGCTTCAGTCCTGTCCACTCTGAGATTTTATCCTCCCATTCGTGACATGATCTCTATATGTAATGCCAAGCAACCTTCGAAAGCATCTCATTTCAACAGCTTGTATCCTCCTTTCGAGATAAGCTGTGAGGGTCCATGACTCACAGGCATATAGGAATACAGATGCAACCAAGGAGCGCATCAGTCTGATTTTTGAGCTGACTGAGGTGTTTCTGTCTTTCCAAATTGTCTTCAGCCTTGCCATTGCTGTTATTGTCAGCATAATCCTGGACAATATTTCTGGTTTCGATCCCTCGTCTGCCACAATGGCTCCTAAGTACTTGAATCTATTAACTGTTTCCAGTTTTTGGCCTCTAATCATGATGTCAGTGCTGATGCCACTGGTGTTGTTGGTCATCAATTTGGTCTTCTCTGCACTGATTTCCATACCAGAAGCAGTAGCTGCCCTGTTCAGTTTTTCCACCAACTGAGCTAGCTCCTCCTCATTTCCTGCAAGGCCATCGATGTCATCAGCAAAGCGCAGATTCGTTATTACTCTGCCTCCAATACTGACAGTTCCTTCATGGTCTTCCTGTGCATTTGTCATGATTCTTTCAAGGAAGATGTTGAAAAGAGTAGTTGAAAGCAAGCAGCCCTGTCTGACTCCCACAGTTGTCCTAAACCAATCTCCTATTTGACCGTTGAAGCATACTGCGCTGGTGGCCTTGCTGTAAAGGCTTTCAATGACTTTGATCAGGTTAGCGTTGATGTTGTACAGCTTTATGGTGGACCAAAGGGCTGCATGCCATACCCTGTCAAACGCCTTCTTAAAATCTATAAAGACATGATAAAGGTCTTGTTGGTGCTGGAGGTATTTCACATAGTATTCTCAGGTTGAAAATCTGTTCAGTTGTGCTTCGCCCTGGTCTGAAGCCTGCCTGTTCTTCAGCTATGATTTCCTCTGCCCGTGGCTTCAGTCTGTTTAATATGATTTTTAGCATGACTTTGCTTGGGTGGCGTATTAGACTGATCGTACGATAGTTATGACATTGCTGCAAATCGCCTTTTTTCGGGAGAGTTACTATGAGTGACTGAGTCCATGGTGTTGGCCATTCCCGTCTGCCAGATCTTGTTGCAGATTCTTAGTAGGGCGCTTAACATGGCTTCACCCCCTTCTTGGACTAGTTCTGCAGGAATGTTGTGTACTCCTGCTGCCTTCCCTTTTTTCAATGCTTCACTGCAGCCTCTACTTCTTCTCGCAGGATGGGGTAGTTGTCAGTGTTGGTCACTGATGGGGTGTTGAGTATGTCTGGGTCCCCTGTAGGTCTGTGGTTGTACAGGTCTGAGCAGTATTCTGTCCATCTCATAAGAATGTCTTGTTCTTCTGTAAGACATTTCCCTCCTTTATCTTGAATGATGGAGGAGCGTCCTTGTTTTACACTGGTCAGGTCTTTCACCAGTTGGTATGCTTTTTTGCTATTATTTTTCTTTAGATTGTTTTCTATATCTTTACACTGTTCTTCAATTCATGTCTCCTTTGCCTTTCTCATGCTTTTCTTGATAACCTGGTTGATGTCCCTGTATTGTTTTGCTCCTTCTACTTCTGACTTCTTTTTCTTTATCTCTCGACGCTTGTCACACAGATCAAGTATGTCAGTTGTTACCTAAGGTTTCCTTGGTCGTCGATGTTTGCCAAGGATCCACTGGCTGTTTGGGTCACTGCTATGTTAAATGTGTCGATAATTGTGTCTATAAATGTGTCCTTTGCACTAAGAAATAACAGTGGTGCCAATTTCCCTCCTATCCTTGCCTAGAAGGCTTTCAAGACCTCTGGGTCTTTTAGCTTGTCAAGGTTGAACTTGATTCTTGTGGGGCCCTCTTTGTCGACTTCTTTTAGACGCAGTCAGAGGGTCATCATCACTAAGTCATGGTCACTTCCAATGTCTGCTCCTGGGAAACTTCTTGTCTTGGCAATGTTTACGCTGGTGTGGAAACGTCTCTTCACCATGATATAATCAATCTGGTTATGGTGTTCTCCATTCGGGCCATGCCAGGTCCACCTTCTGGATACTTTGTGTGGACCAAACGTGTTCATCAGCTTCAGATCATTGAAGCTGGCAAATTCCAGGAGCCTTAAGCCTCTGTCGTTGGTCATTGCATTGCAGTAGCGTCCACATGTGCCTTTCCAGTTATCAACGGCATCCTCTCCTATTTTGGCATTCCAGTCTCCTTGCACCACAAGAATGTCTTTCTTTGGGGTCTGGTCCAGGACTTCTTGCAGTTGGTTGTAGAAATCCTCTAATTCTTCATCATCATGGTCTGTAGTTGGAGCGCAAGCTTGCACAATGGTGATATTGAGTGGTGTTGCCCTCAAGCGTATGATGATAAGCCTGCCGGAGACTGGCCGACAACTCATGACAGTGTTCACAGTGTCTTTGTGGACAAGAAATCGGACACCATGTTAATCTTTATCTTCTCTGCCAGAGTAGTATAGTTTATGGCCATCCTGTGTTGATGTTTCCCCAAGGTTCTTCCATCGTACTTCGCACAGTCCCAGGATGGTCCAATGGTATACGTTCATTTCGTGTATTAGTTCCTCTACCTTTCCAGTCGTTCTTAATGTTCTGATGTTCCATGTACCAATGCTGATGTTTCTGATTCAGAGTTTTGGTGGTGATCGTGCACCAGTAGCACACTTAACACCTCTGCCCTGGTGCAAGACAAAAGGCGCGGTCCTTGTTCCGGGCGACGACCGATCCGGTATGGGTGGAGGTAAAGTTGTCATTGCATGTGGTGTGTCTTGAGCAATGAACCTGGTGGAGACCATCCCTCTCCAGGCTGTTGACCACAGCCGAACTCCACATAACTAGTGTGTGACGATTTTACCCCAACCCCTTGTATGTAGGTATAAGTTACTATAACTTGTGATTCTGACTGGCCTTGTACATGTATAAATTGGATGTCTGCCTGACCCAGCTGTGATGTTTCAAATTGTTCTAAGTTAGCTAATCCCCTTACGTAAGATGGTCTTTGTTAGCTCTCGAGGGGAGAGGAGACTGTGTCCATCGCGGACGGGTGACGTAACCACATCAAAGGACAGGACAGCGCCTAATAAGAAGACTGTAACAATTGATAGACACACAGACAGACATTCGGATGATTGACAGTCGAACAACTGACCAGAGTCGATCGCCATCCAATCAAAATTCGCTGAGGGTGGGCCCTTGATTGGAATCTGCGATAATAACTCATGTTTAGTAAGAATTCGTCAGTTCGCTACAAGAATTGAGAAGAGAGTAGAACTCCGTACGGCCAGACGAAAATTGGTGGCAGACTCAGATTTTGGAAATCAAGGAAATCTTAAGATAGCTTCAAAGGTCAGTGTGATTTTTGTTTGATTTCTGCTTGATATGTCTGCGGAATGGAAGGATTCTCGTATGTATATTCATTTTACTTGTATTGTAGTATGAATAGTTAATTATGATATTAATATTTTGCATCTTTCGTGATGTTCGTTAGTACCTTTGCTTGCAATTGATTATGATGTAAATTCGTTGCATCTTCTTCATGATATTATATTACCCCCTTATTTTGTGAGGTAAAATGTTGCTCTAGGTAAAATGTTGCTCTTCTTTTGTTAGTAATAGGTGTGCATATTATTTCGTGAATTATTACGTTTACACCCTTTTGAAAGGACGATTTGTATTCGTGAAGATTTGTATTGTTTGCTAGCCGCTATAAGAATTAATATTATAATTCCTTGTGTAGGTATATTATGGTAGACTAGCACTTTGTTTACGTAATGATATATTTTGCCATTGAGTTAACGGATTTCCGTTATTGCAATTTGAATGTGAATATTGTGGATTCGGTACGCTTGTGTAGGACATATATATAAATATATAGATAGTCATATTACTAATAGTAGTAATATTATAATACAATGATATTTGAAATATTGGTATGTATATACTGATAGGGCTCAGTATGTAGATATTTGAATTCTTTGTGAGATTGTGTTGTGGTGCCATTTTGTAAGCGGCGGAAGCGTATGGGAATTTCGATGTGTGCGCATGCGTGACCAAAAATGTCCCGCCTTAAACTGATGGTTCAATTCAGTGACTTAGTGTGAGGTAATATTCATCACCCTATGCTAATGCATTATACCTTTCAACAGGAAGCTTTCGGGTGACGTTGAGAGAATTCCGGGTGACGTTGAGAGAATTCCGGGGAAATTTCGGATGACGTGGAAAGAATTCCGAGTGAATTTGAGAGATACCGAGTGAATTTCGGGTGACCTCAAGAGATACCGTAGAAGAGGAAACGGAAGTAGAGATAGAAGAGGAAACGGAAGTAGAGGAATCGGAAGGAGAGAAAGACGAAAGGAGACTTATTTAGATGAGTAACACTCAAGAAGGGAAAATATTCCTCACACTGAAATCAAATGATGATCTAGGGATCATTGGGTCAAGAGTGACATTGATTGCTTAATATCTTTAAAATTTTCATTTTTTAAATTGTTGTTTAAATTTCATCTTTGTATTTCTTTTAATTTAACTGTCGGCATTGCTGACTGGGGGTTCGTAGCTGTTACGAAATGCCCGATATGGCATAGAGGATACACTATACTCCTCTAAGCTATATTTTAAGCATTAATTTTGTCATATAATGTGTTTGTCGACGTTCTGTATTTCATGAATTATTATTTTTAAGCTCGTTACGCAATATCCGATATGGCGTAGAGGGTACACCATACTCCTCAACGTGAATTGTCTTATACAGCGAGTTGCACGTGCCGCGCGGATAATTCACGCTAATTACTTTTTTACAAGTACGGCCGACTAATATATAAGTACAGTGCAGGGTCTTTTTAAGACACAGTGGACATTAGAGCAGACCTCTAAACGTTACATTTGTCAGATATTAGAGCCAAAAAGTTGGGTGAGTTAAATACATTCTTTTTGGTTTAATGTTTCAGTTGAATATTCAGTTTCGGAATAGCACGTTAGTTTTTATGTATTGCGTAAATTCATTTCTATTATTTGGAAAATTGTCGATTTTTTATATTCAGCTCGCCGGTCGTGTGAATAGATGAGTATTCAAGACCAATGATAACCGGTGGAATGGAGACGGACAATGAACTACTGTCGCACCGGAGGGAAGTGAAATGTTAACACTCGTAGTTTGGTTATTGACTACTTCATGTAAAACACGAATAGCGTGTTTGTAGTCAAGAGAACCTTACGTTTGCTTTATTGACTATTATGTAAAACACGAATAGCGTGTTTAGTCAATTGGATAGTATTGTTTGGTTTTTATTGATTATATTTTGTGTGTGTAACACGAATAGTATGGTTATAGTCAATTAAACCTTATGGTTTGAATTACTATGTTGTGTGGGGTACGAATTTCGTATCAATAGTCAAATTCATGCTACGTTTCTAGATATATAATACAGTAGTGTATGACTAGATATATAATACAGTAGTGTATGACTAGATATATAATACAGTAGTGTATGACTAGATATATAATACAGTAGTGTATGACTAGATATATAATACAGTAGTGTATGACTATTGACATAATACAGTAGTGTACGACTATAGAGATATAGTACAGTGGTGTACGACTATAGAGATATAGTACAGTGGTGTACGACTACAGATATATATAGTACAGCAGTGTATGACTACATATATAATACAGTAGTGTATGTATACCGTCATATAGTAGGGTGGTAGATTCTTGTGTGTGTGTATTGTGTGCTCATTATATATATATATATATACCTATCATGATTTTTTTTTATAATATAAGGTTTATTTGAACAAACGTGTTTGTTATTTCTTCAAAACCCAACCTAATCTCAAAGGGTCGGCTCGACTACGTTACAATTTTGGTGGCAGCGGTGGGATTGTACTTTCTATCCGAGCAAACTTTTGAATTGTTAGTTTGAGCTTTCATATCCAACAAGTGTCGGGGAAAGCCTTTGAGACAGGAGTGTTTTGAGAAATACTATTTTACATTTCATTGTAAACGAAACTGAATTTGGTCTTCCTTTAGATAAACAAGTTAATTTAGTGACGCTCGTTTGAAGCGAACGGTTGTCTAAAATCATGTCGTCCACTAGGGAATTGTTAGAGTTTGGTAAGCAATTGGGTTATGAGGGGGAAGCTTTACAGCAGTTTATCAAGGACGAACAAAATAGAGAACGAGATCGACGCGCCGAAGAAAGGGAGGCAGAACGCGAAAAATTAGAATTAAACGCACGCCTCGAAAAGGAAAGACAGGAGGAAGAACGCGAAAAACTAGGATTAAACGCACGCATCGAACGAGAGGCAGAACGCGAAAAACTAGAATTAAACGCACGCATCGAAAAGGAAAGACGGGAGGAAGAACGCGAAAAACTAGAACTAAACGCACGCATCGAAAAGGA
The DNA here is from genome assembly GCA_029339505.1 of Unio delphinus. Taxonomy (NCBI): domain Eukaryota; kingdom Metazoa; phylum Mollusca; class Bivalvia; order Unionida; family Unionidae; genus Unio; species Unio delphinus. The sequence goes on from JAQISU010000076.1 coordinate 13,841,871, forward strand.
GAAGTTTCAACGTGAACAGGAAGCAGAGCGCGAGAAATTAGAAGTTAGTGCGCGGATCGAAAGGGAAAAGCTGGAGTTAGAAAGGTCTAGACTAGAGAACGATAGGGTATTTCAATCGAGTAAATTCAAAAAGCCACAACTTCCAGCATTTGAAGAATATAAAGATGACTTAGATAGTTACCTGTTGAGATTTGAAAGATATACTACTGCGCAAAATCTCCGAAAAGAAGATTGGGCATTACACCTTAGCACTTTATTGAAAGGTAGGGCTTTAGAAGTGTACTCAAGGATACCAAGTGCAGAGGCATCTAACTACGATTTGTTAAAGGATGCATTACTGAAAAGGTTTGAACTTACTGAAAAGGGTTTCAGGGAAAAATTCCGATCTAGTAAGCCAGAAAAGGGAGAAAACTTTGATCAATTTGTATACCGGATATCTAATTACCTATTCCGTTGGTTAACTTGCGGGGGAGTCGCAAAAACTTACGAAGCAGTATGTGATTTTCTTGTCAGAGATCAATTGCTTGCAGTATGTAGTAAGGAACTATTCCAATACTTAAAAGAGAAAACAATTAATAAGTCAAGCGAGATGGCAAAACAAGCAGATATATTCGCTGATGCGCACGGAGGGGTTATAAACGTGATAGTCCGGGACACGAGGGGTCCTAAGGAAAGTAAGCAGGTCAATTCGGATAAAACTAATTTTGGGAGGGGTTTACCTCAAAACCAAAAGGGTGAGTTAGTTAGGTTAGATCAGAGGGGACCTAGAAGTCAGGATAGACAGAGAAAACAATGTTTCAGTTGCGGGGAGTGGGGTCATATGTCTAGCGCATGTCCGAAGCGTAAAAAGGATTTACCAAAGGCGGTAGGGGTATCGTATATGGTAGGCTCTTCAGCTTGTGTAGAAAGCAATAAGAGTGGCTTCAATCAAAATGCATCAAACGTATCAATACAGTGTGAGGGATTAGTGAATGGGGTTAGGGCCTCAGTACTTAGAGACACGGGGTGTAATACAGTGGTTGTTAAGCAAAGTTTGGTAAGGCCGGATCAATACCTTGGGGAAACTGTATCTGTCAGATTGATGGATAATACCGCAGTACAAGTGCCGACTGCATGCGTTCATATCGAAACACCTTATTTGACAGGCACAGTGACAGCATGTTGTGTAAAGCAACCTCTGTATGATCTGATGGTAGGTAATATAGAAGGGGTTGCGAATTTTGTTGTGCCAGGAAAAGCAGTGGCCGATGTTCCAACTTCCATGGCTGCTGAAACTAGGTCACATATATCTGAGAGTAAGAAGCCTTTGTCAAAATTAAAAGTACCAGATGCCATACCGATGATAGATAAAAGGACACTAATTAAAGAGCAAAATGAAGACGAGTCGTTGTCAATAATCAGAAATAAAGCCGCGTCAGGGGAAGTCATGAAATGTAAAGGTGGGGGTAGATACAGGTTCAAATATCTCAATCATGTCTTGCATAGGGAGCATACTACTCGTGAAGGTCGACGGTTTACACAGGTAGTAGTGCCTCGGAACTATAGACCGCATGTGTTGAAGTTAGCACACGAGGCAACGATGGGGGGTCACCTGGGTTCTACAAAAACTAAAGACCGTGTATGTGCAGAATTTCGTTGGCCAGGGGCTCACGGGGACGTAACTAGGTATTGCAGATCGTGCGACATTTGTCAGAAAACACAGTACAAAGGGAAAGTAAAACGCGTACCTATCGGTAAAATGCCTTTAATCGAAACTCCGTTCAAACGCATGGCGATAGATATTGTTGGTCCATTATCACCTCTTACAGACCGCAAGAATAGGTACATCTTGACTATGGTTGATTATGCAACCAGGTATCCGGAAGCCGTCGCTCTACCATCCATCGAAACTGAGCGAGTAGCCGAAGCCCTAGTAGAAATGTTCAGTAGATTAGGGATTCCGGAAGAGATTCTGACAGACTGTGGGTCACAGTTCACATCAGCAGCAGAGAGGGTGAACCCTACAACGTTTTTAGACAAAATTTTGATTGAAATCTTAAAACGAGCCTTCCTACGATCTCATTTTAACCAAAAAAAATGTCTCAGGGGCAAACCCTACAACGTTTTCAGACAAAAAATTGATTGAAATTTTAACGAGCCTTTCCTACGAAATCTCATTTTAACTAAAAAAATGAAAACGGAGACTTTTACGACTTTTTAATTAATTTTGGTCGCAACTTGTTGTCATCCACCCTCTCTGCTGCTATGGGTTAACAAAAAATAATAAATGATTTTAACCGAATATTTGATCCAGTCCGATACGATATCGTGTCCGAGGATCATGCAAATTTATTGTTGCGAATCCGTACGGGGTTGACTGAGCATGACTAAAGAAGTTTTAAATTGATTGAAGTCCATATCAGAACACCATGTCTGCCATATATTTCTAAGAGTATGAGTATCAACTCCGTTGAATACAGCAAGAATATTGCAGTTATCTCTGATGACTTTTGGAACCTGAGTGTAGCGTTGAGTGGCATATATCACGTCAGTGTTTTTATGCCTGCCTCTGGAAAAGATCCTAGCAGGATGTTTTTGTTTATCCAACATTATATCGTCGTATACGACTAAATTGTTAATATCTCCATCAATATCATCAATGCTCGGTGCTTCATCGATATCGGTTATAAACTCAATAATACCCTCTCCGGATTTTTCTACCGCGCTGTCGTTAAAATCTTTTAGCACTTCATAACATCGTTGATCATCTACGCTAGGGGCAATTAAATACAACTTATCCCACTTCATCCATCTCATTATTGAATTGAGTAACAATTGCGTTTTACCGGATCCAGATGGCCCGATTATAATCATCCGGATAGAGTTTGGTAGCGCTGCATGATGCTTAACTGGTTCTCTTGTTTTAGTCGCTGAAAATCAATTATATCCATATTTCTATACATAAATTATGGATCTATATTGTATGAAGTGTAAAACGCGTACTAGCACAAATGATGTGACGACGGTTACAACTAAAAATAACAGATCAGCACTTACTGGTAGATGTGCAACATGTGGTATTAAAAAGTTCAGATTTGTTTCTACAAAATCAAAGATTTTACAATTCGGAGATGTTTTAAAAAAAAACGAGGAGGTGATATCGCAGCCAAATTGGCAAAGCTCCCTGGAACCCCATGGGCAAAGTACCCCGGAGAAAAGCACCTTCCAGGATATAGCTACTGTGGACCGGGAACCAGACTTGATATCAGACTCAATGATCAAAATCAGTCCCGACCCGGTGAAGAACCAATAAACGCCATTGATAAGGCCTGTCACCTTCATGATGCTGCTTATAAAAGCAGCAATTTGCAACACAGGCATCTAGCAGATGTGAAATTAATTCATGCGTTAAATGCTATTCCTGATAAATCCTTCAAAGAAAAATTGGCTTCCTTTCTAATAAAATCGGCTATGAAAAGTAAATTGATGTTAGGTGCCGGTAATTAATAATATGGAATCAATTTATTATTCCCCAAGAGGATACTGGAGGGGTAAATCAGCAGTCCATAAACTCGCTAGCGCTGCAAAAGTGAAAAAAACCACTGCGGCTAATTGGTTATCCAAACAGGCACTATGGCAAATTTATCTACCACCGCCTAAACAAATTCAATTCTCGCATTTTGATGTGACCGCTCCTAATGAAGTTCATCAGGCTGATATATTATTTCTGCCACATGATCGTGGTTACAAATACGCTTTAACCATAGTTGATATTGCAAGTCGATACAAAGAAGCAGAACCGTTAAAAACAAAATCAGCCACTGAAGTCGCTTCTGCATTTGAAAGGATTTATCGACGAGGTCCTCTGCACTGGCCAAATCTATTGCAGGTTGATCCTGGCAAGGAATTTCAGGGTGCAGTGTTATCTACAATGAAACATCATAATGTAACCATACGACGAGGGCATACTGCGCTACATCGCAATCAGGCCATTGTAGAACGATTTAATCGGACGATTGCTGAGCGGTTATTTGGATATCAATACGCAAAAGAATTCATTCAAGAAAAGCGATCCCGTGAATGGGTCAAAAGGTTACCAGCTGTGATTACCGCACTGAATAATGAGATTACTAGAACAATCAACATGAAACCTAGCAACGCTATTAAAAAGAAGTCTATACCCGTACAACCACAAAAAGATTTCAAAGAACCAATTCTTGGTAGTAATGTCACTGTTAGGTACTTATACGAACCAGGAGAGCTTGAGGGTGGTAAAAAAGGGCTACTGATCCTATTTGGAGTGTTACTGCACACAAGATATCTAGTATAACACGATCTACGGGTAGACCTCCTGTCTATAAACTGGATTCAACTGCCCCTCAACGAGGATTTACTCGACAACAACTACAGGTAATTCCCGAGGATACTCAATTGCCACCGCATGGTCTTAACTAGCACCGTTGCGTCTATTGCACTCAAGACAAGTCAACATCACATTGTTTCTGACATGACCGAGACTGTTATTTTTTTCTGTCTACGGTAAATTGGCGAGAATCTTTATCCGAATACTGCCAACGCATTATACAATTGCAACTCGCGCAGTGATTATTCTGTTGTTTCTTCAAAGTGATTATTAATTCAGCATCAATATCAAATTCTCGTTGTTTTTTTTTTGTCCTGTTGTTTGTAACCGGAGAGTTTTTATCAATAATTTTAACATCAATATCATCCATTGTTGTGTCATTATCATCGAAAACAATTCTTCGAAGCTGATTTATTCTTCGTACTCTGGATACTGCGAGATAGACTAAATTCGACCATTCGATGTGATTATCCACCATCCAAACAATGGTATCCGATATAGTCAATCCTTGTGAAGAATGTATTGTTGCTGCGTATCCTAGCGTCATCGGGGATTTATTAGCACGCAATGCATCTTCAACGACATTGATATCAACCAGCACAATATCATTTAATACGAGAATTTGTTTCTCACTCTGTCCTGGAATATCAACTTCAGTATTCTGTTTTCGTGTATCCGATGGCCTATAACAAAGGGGTACTGGAAGCGTTGCAAATTTTTCTTTATGCAATTCAAATAACTTCATCTGAAGTGTGTCCCTGACTATTTTTCTACTTGCAATTATCAAATCGTTTGGTCTCCATGTTTCCCAGAAATCATTCATTGGAGTTTCTGAAATCACTTCACGCGCTATTTCGCATTGGATTCTATCCGGTTGTAATCTAATTAGCGCTTTGAATTCTCGTAATCGTTCATCAATTGATCTATAATCAGTGGTAATTTCTTCATAATAGTCTACAAAACCCCTTAGCCATTCATGTGGAGATGCACCGATAAATGGTGGTGGTTGGCCGTGATCACCGCACATGACGACTTTTGTGTTTTTGTTTAACAAACACTCGAGAAATGTTTGTAATACATCTAATGACACTGTGCATATTTCATCCCAAATTATGATTTCAGGAATGAATTTATCACCCATACGCTCAGGAGTCCATTTGTCACCCTTCCATCGAAAGAAACTATGGTAAGTACAGGCATTTACCCCTCGCTGTATCATCTCTCTGGCGAGTCTGTGAGTCGGTGTTAGCACAATCATGGTTGACCGACGAAATAATTCAATTGCACGAGTTGTCTTTCCTGACCCACCACAACCGTTTAAATAAACTGTCTTGTATCTACATACTGGATCAGATACCGGTGGTGCATTTGAAAATTCTGATTGAATTTCAATACGGTTATATGAAAGATATTTATCATCCATGGCAACGTCTGCGGATTCACAATACTCATGTAGCATCTCCTTTTTAAATCGCCAACGCCCCCAATTTTCTTCGGGATCTGTGAATTTAGCTACAGCTGATTTGTACTTATTGTGTATATACATCGAATCAGTAGCCACTCTAACCGCGGTATTAGGAAATCTATTTATCATCGAAAATAGATTAATAGAAGCATAGACTAGCATAGATGATCTTAAATGTGTATACTGGGAATTATATCCATCACAGTAGGTAACAACCGTACCCATTTTCTCACCATTGGATAGAAAAGCATCCTTACGGGATACAAGTTTTCCCTGTTTCATTAAATCCGTTACAATAAAATCGTATTCAGCGACGTCTATGATCAACCGCGAAGAATATTTTGCGTTGTCGTATCTTCCACCCTGGGTAAATTTACCGATTATTCTTCGTCCAAAATCTTTTGCTTGTTCTTTTTTAATTTCAAATAACTTCTTAGACCGATTCATGATTTGTTCTTCATTGAAATCTGGAAACTGTTTTCGCTGTTCGCTGATTATACGATCTAAATCGGGTTGTGGTAGCCAAACTTCTTTCTGAGCTCGATAGCATATAATAGCCTCGGAAACAATCAACGATATTAGCACACCACAATCAATCATATATCGTAGTAACACTATTGGCATCCAGGCCTTTTCAGATAGGTGTCTACCGAGCCAAACATAACTACACGGATGTAACCCTGTAGCTAATTCGAATGATATCACACGAGCGAATCCGGTTAAATCAAAATCAGGTAATGGTCCATTAATGGCAACACGAGTCATTTCATGCGTGGGGTGTCCAAATCGTTTGAAGTAGTTACTACATTCCCCATATCCGAGAAAACTTCCGGGATAACACGCGGATATATCAATTGAAATCATACCATCACGTGAGTATTTCGTATTCCACAGTCCTCCATGACCGAATTTGACGCAACTTAATTTAACATCTTCGAGAAAATCACTTCGTGTTGGACGCCATGAGTTTTTTTCTCTTGCGAAGTGAGCTACCACTGATGGAATAGTAAAACTATCCGTGAGTAGTTTTTCATGGGAATTCTCCGGTGAAAAATCACTAGCGATTTTTCTCATTCTGTTATCTAATTCTTCAACGCGATATAATTCGCCATTTGGTCTTACAAATTGATCAAATCCTATTTCGGGATCTTCATCACTTCTAAGTAACCACACTGACACAGGATCATCTTTACACAACGCATGAATAGCATCGAATAATTTCTCTTCATAGAAAACATCCCCGATGAACTCCTTAGGGATATATTTCACGGTTCGTTCTCGTGGAAATACTGTTACCGCAGGTGTCCACGCGTGTTTGTTATGATCAATAATCTGTATTGGCGCTCCATTTTTGTTATATTTCGGTTCGTATAAAACCTCTCCGGTTATCGTCATAACGGTTATTGGAAATCTTAATGATGTTTCTAATTTAGCTATATCAGAAATCTTTGCACCATGCTGTTTCACTGTCAGTTCCCATTCGGTTATTTTCCTACGTCGCAGATCAGTTAGTTTATTTCCTCGGGATGCATTTGTGAAGTGTTCCATTACCCGTGTTGCCACGCAATTCAGTGAACTAGAATATTTCATAGGAGCTAGTTTTGCGATATCGGGTTTATCATTTAACGGATATATCCCATAAACCATTGCTGTTACGGGATAAGATCTTTCGTAGTATGGTTTGTCAATGCCGGTTAGAATTCCTGGTTTGGAATCTCTACTCACAATGACAGCTTTTTTATTCTTGAGGATTGGTTCAAATTTATCCCTAATAATCCATTTGCCATCGACTTCGATAATGAATTTTATTCGGAAAAAATACCTTTTTTCCCCAACACGTGAAATTATCACTGCTGCTTTTTCATCATTCATGGTAGCATCAACAACACCATCAATTCGAAATGTTGACCAACAATAAGATGCTCCATCACGCTTGAATTCATTAAAACAGTCTCTGATTTTACTAATCATGGCTTTATCAAGAATTGTATTCTTTGGTGTATTAGAAACTATATCGAGATTGAATTGAGCATCTTTCCAGGGTAATCTCTTGGACGTTTTTTTTGGTTTATCGAGATTAAATTTAGGATTAATCTTCAATAATCTCTTAAACTCTTTCATGTTTCCGTCTATTAAACGTATTTTTGTTTTATCGAGATTAAATTTAGGATTAATTTTGTTACGTTCTTTTGGTTTATCGAGATTAAATTTAGGATTAATTTTTAATAATCTCTTAAACTCTTTCATGTTTCCGTCTCTTGGACGTTTTTTGGGTTTATCGAGATTAAATTTAGGATTAATTTTTAATAATCTCTTAAACTCTTTCATGTTTCCGTCTCTTGGACGTTTTTTGGGTTTATCGAGATTAAATTTAGAATTAATTTTTAATAATCTCTTAAACTCTTTCATGTTTCCGTCTCTTGGACGTTTGAGATTAATTTTTAATAATCTTTTGTTACGTTTTTTGGGTTTATCGAGATTAAATTTAGGATTAATCTTCAATAATCTCTTAAACTCTTTCATGTTTCCGTCTATTGGACGTTTTTTTGGTTTATCGAGATTAAATTTAGGATTAATTTTCAATAATCTTTTAAACTCCTTATCAGCATTGAATTCAGCATTTTTCGAAGGCGTTCTCCTTAATTCCCTCATGCTATAATTAAAACAAGCATTTAAATGAAGAATTTATATATAATGAATCACTGCAAGTGGCTTATGATTGGATCAGTAACCCCGTGTAACAAATCATGCAGAAATGAGTTTTGTGGGTATCATATGCAAAGCTTTCGACGTGGAAGCCTTGGCCCGTTACCCTGCATACGATGTGGGGTTGGGGTTAGGGGAAAATCTCAGTTGTGTTTGAATTGCGGTGGAAAGCGATACAGGGAGTTGAAGCGTTATTATGATAAAAGAATAAAAAATGGACAATCAATCAGAAATTATGACCCTGAAAAAGTCCCTGACACTGACAACGTCCCTGACAAAATCATAAGAACTCCTCAAGACTACATCGAAAGATTTATCATTAAACCAAACAATGAATTAGACAAACAATTGTATTATGTATACGAATGAACCAAGAATTCAGACACCATCCCTTGATTACAAATTATGAAGCATCCAGTGATGGTGTTGTAAGACACTGTAGACTGAAGAAATCAGTTGGTGCTGTGAATAATCAAGGGTACTTGATGTTTACTGTTGGGAAGGAAACTTATCTCAATCATCGTTTCGCATTTGAATGTTTTTATGGATTGATCGAGGATGATTCTGTCATTGATCACAAGGATTCTAATCCGAAAAACAGTTCTTTATCAAATCTGCAGGCTGTTACTCAAAGTGAGAATACCAAACGAGGAAAGACTGGAAAATGCAAAACGGTTGGGAAGAGACCTGTGAAATCTTTGAATACGATAACTAACGAAGAAAAAATATTTCAATCAATAACCAGCGCCGGTAGGCATTTCGATATTTGTTCACCCTCAGTACGATATGTTGCAGAGGGGATTTATCGATCTGCGATTTCAAAAAGGACGGGACAAAAAGTTCAATTTAGTTATGTCTAATGCATCATATTTTTCATTTAGAAATATATCATTATTATAGAATAATGAATTCTGAAAACATGAATAGCATTTTATCCGAGATTTCAAAATTGAAAAGTTGGGATATTGAACTATCAGATGGGTTAAATCCTGATCAAATCATGTCTGATTTTCAGGATATAGAATACGGAGTTAGCACTAACAAGTATATGCTACCAAAGAAGTATGCGCTCATCAAGAGAATTCAGAATTCTATTCGGGACTCTCTCGCATTTTCCAGTGACGTAAGTGTGTTCGCTCCGTTGTATACCATCGTAGAACGAATACGAAAAGAATTGGGGTACGAATACGAATTGAAAAAGGAGGTTAATTCTAAAATTAGAAACCTACGGGCGTTAATTCAAGAAAATAAACAATTTTGATTGACCATTTATCATTATTTGATTGTGACCGTCCCTCATAGAGATTTTAATTTTTTTTAGCATTTTTTGATTGACAATGTCAAAATCAGTGAATAAAAAATATTTCACACTGAATAAAAATTGATGGACGGTTCAGATTGATCAATGGAAAAGTGGGGAAAGTGACATTATTATTATTTTATATACAATTTGGACACTTTCCCCATCGATGAACGAAGGTGTATCACGATGAAATAACACTTCCACGATGGTGTTAGGTCGGATTGAAAAATTGTTTTGCAATTGAAACATTGTTTCTGATTTCAAATAATGGTCAATGAAGCATTAACAACCCGATTGGCTCGTGAACGACTGGATGCAATTAAGAGATTTGTACCAATTCGTGACTCTGTACGGAATAAACTACAACAACGACAGAGTCTTCAGACTGATTTTGCTGCGGGATCTGAAGAATTGTTTAAACCAGTAACAACAGCAACGAAGGGAGTAGAGCGCGCTATACTGGGAGATGGTCCCGAGACGGGAAAATCTGTTATTGGTGAACTCGAAAAAATAGCAGCGAAAACTGAACAAACAGAACAGGCCGTACAAAAAATAGAATCAAAAAGAACAGTTGATGGTTTACGCGTGAGATTTAACGAGAAAGGGTTAGCAGCAATTGATAAGACTGATCCAACAGAAATTCCTGCGCTTGTTGTTTCGACTTATGAAAACAGGAAAAATATGTTGAAACCAGAACATCATAAGTTTATTAGAAGTATAACTCACTGGGCTGATATATTCTATAAGATCAAAACTGAAAAAAGTCAAATTAAGACAGATAGTGCATCATACATCGAATATATCAATGCGGTGGGTATAGTGTATAAACAATTTGAAGAACTAAAACAACAACAAAAACCGCCAAAATTGCAAAGGCAGCGACAGCAACCTGCAAAGAAAATATCTTTTTCACCTAAAAAACAATAACCTGCAAAGATATTTTTCTCGCCTGAAAAACAACAACTACCACCTGATGATGATGATGATTATGATCCTCTTGGTTATTTACAACCTACGGATGAAGAAAAAATGAATGTAGCAATGGGTTATAGCGGAAGTGGATTAAGAGATTCCAGTGTTTCATGTCCTGGTAGTGTTCTCAATGATATATCACGATTAGAAGTTCTTGTAGGAGGGAAACGAGCCGGAAATAACTCACCGGAAATAATTAATGAAGCAGCTGATATCTGCAGGCGGTTATTTCAGGGTGGTATCATGGATATCAGCACATATCGAGATTTCATTGGCGAGTTAGTGGAAAGTGGGTATCATAGTGACTGAATTTAAAAGTCAATTGATTAGATAAATAACAATTGAAAAATTGTTTCTGATTTCAAATAATGATCATACACTACAATCATGATAAACCAACCCCCGTCTACGTAGTTAATTCACGGTTTCCGGTTTATAGAGCATACTACGGAGATGGTTTAGGTAATACCATTGCAGGGTTATTTGCGAGAATGGCTCCAAAAGTGATGCCGTTGGCTAAACAATTAGGAATGAAAACAATTGATGTTATTCGTGATAAGGGTATTGGTGCTGTTGGAGATCTTGCGGGAAAAGCGTTTTCAACTGCGAAGAATAAATTAACATCATTAGTGAAATCACGGATGAAATCCAAAGGATTTTCAAAACCGTTACCGTCTACAGCGGAAATGCCTGCAAGTGTTAGTAGAATTATAAATAAGGCAGTAGATGAAAAATTAGCGTCGATGGTTTTAACCCCCGACCAAAGCAATATTGCAAATATGATAGCAGGAAGTGGCTTTAAAAAACTACGACGATGAAAATGGAAAATCGCGATTTAGACTCTGATAAATAGAATAAAATGTTCAAAAAGTCACATGATCCAGCGTTTGATATAGACGCCCTAGTTGGCAAGGATGATTCTGTACGCGATTATCAATATTACGCCTATCATGCCATAGACTCAAAAAGTCGAGCAAGAATCGATCTTCAAGTCCATGATACCAGTAAATACTTTCTACCCGCTGAAGCGTTTATTGAAGTAGAAGGAGAAATTGTAACAGCTGCTGATACTCCTGCTGTACCAGCACCGTATCCAGCTGGTACTCAAGTCGGTTTTGTCAATAATGGTATCATGGCGTTATTTGAGAGTGCAAAATATCTCATTGATGGAAAAGAAATTGAGGCGATAGATCGCGATGTTGATGTGGCTACAACAATAATCGGGTTAGCGAGATATTCCGATGACTATACAAGATCAGCAGGACCTTCTATGATGTTTGCAAAAGATGCTACAAATACCACTGGAGGAAAACAATTTGTTGTAAGACGACCAAAGAATAATGCTGGCACCGCTAATATTGATGCCGAAGATATGATTATAAACAACGATGTTAATTTCAATCTAGGAGCTGCAACACGTATTTCAATGTTGCAAGGAGCGCGTAAATCATTTTCATGCGCGATTCCACTGCATTATATATTTGGATTCTGTAGAAACGTCCGAAAAGTTATTTATGGAGCGAAGCATACAGTATCGCTTGTACGAAAGAGTGATGATAGTGACGCAATCTGGAGGATTCCAGCAGACAATGCAAATCCAAATGCTGATGCCGGTAAAGTCAACAAAAATATCATTGTGGATGCCAGTGTTGACTCCAGCAATCACCGCAGAAGAACGATTACTATCATTTATGGACCAAGGAGGAAAGTCGTTGTTGAGTTGGCTAACCGTGAGTACAGATGTGAAGCAATCAAATCTGAACGGGTTATTCACGTGGAATCTAGCATCAAAACAAGGCGTTTCTGCGCCACGTCATATATTTATTGCGTTACAGGATAACACACGAGTTGGCGATCAACGTTTGAGTCATATGATATTTGATCAATTAGGTGTGAAAGACGTCTCACTGAGAATAAACGGCCAACAGGAACCATCCGAGGATATACAACTTAATTACACAGAAAATCATATTGCACGAGTTTATCATCGTCTGTTGTCATTTATGGCACGTGATCAAAATGTGGATACTGGTTTGCAAATATCACAATATGATTTTAAAAATCTGTATCCAATCTATTACTTCTCACTGGAACATCTCGATTTGATGAGACAATCTGTTGTTGATATACATTTTAGAGCTAATGTGACTCGTGGTGCTATTGCTGATTATAGAGCGGTTGCTGTCATTCTCAGCGACAAATCAATGCTACTTGAAGGTGTTGGTGGAAGAATGAGAGTGGTAGATGCACCAGTGGAAAACATGTAATTGAAATTGTAAACGATTTAGAATCAATCAATTATGTATAATGTCATATAGTAATATTAGTGTTGCGTTAACTCCCGGTCAATTAAAAAAATTGCAATCGGAATCAGCTAAAAAATGTGGAACCACAATCACGTTGAAACCCAACCAAATGACTGGTGGTGCAAATAAACTATCGCTGACAACTCGTCAGGTGAAACATTTCAATGATGCACTAGTAGCAAAAAAGGGTGTTCAGATTACTCTTTCTGCGGCTGCTATCAAAAATATGATTAAAACAGGCGGTATATTCCCGTTGTTAGTTGCGATACCAGCATTGATTGCAGCAGCAGCCCCAGCGGTGGCTAAAGCGGCAGCGTTAGGAGCCGTTGGTGCTGCAGCAGGAATGACACTAAAGAAGGCAACTGGGAAAGGATATAAAAAAAAGGGAAAGGGTCTAAGACTACCAGGAACCCCGTATTCGTGGTACAGCGGAAAGGGTCTAAGACTAGGACCGGTTTATTAATTGGAGAGTCTATGACTCAGGAACCTATGGTTCCCATGTCCAATTTTGATTTACTCGATGCTGCTAAAAAACTCGCGATTAAAAACTTCAGAGGTGTCTTTATGAAAGATCAATTACCACATCAACCAAACAGCGTTGAAACCGGAATCATTAATTTAGATAACAGCACCGGACCCGGAACTCACTGGGTTGCATACGCTATTGATCCACGTGGGATTGTCTATTTTGATTCATATGGATTAGCCCCACCAAAAGAGTTTATGCGTTATATAAAAACCCTTCCAATGAAGACTTGGTATTCTACGCTACCAACACAACAAATGAATGACCCACCAATATGTGGCAGCGAAGTATTAAATGTCCTTAACGCTATTTCTAACTCCTTGAGTAACCCAAGCGGAAAACTACCACATGTTGTCGTGAATGAATACACTAGTAATCGCTGGAGAAAATCGAAGATTTTTCAACGAAGTCGTCAAAAACGATTTTAGAGAGAGAAATAGTTTTACAATAACATGATTGATATTTGGGGGAGATCTTTGAAACCCAAACCCGATGACACTGCAACCGGTGATGTAAAAAAACTAATCAAAGATGAAATAGCTGAGACGTTAAATTTAGCAAGTGTTGACCCGAACGAAATAGTTGTATTTCAGGACAAACAGGGTAAATTGAAAAGCAGTGATGTGTCATTGAATGACATTTTGATACGGCAGCGCGACGCCGCTGAAAACTCTATTGCGCTATATTCCAACAGTGGACAACTTAAACCAGGCGCACTTGTGTCTACAATCACCGACGCGATTGACGCCCACAAACGTGATCTGGAGGATTATATACGAGGTTATAGTACTTTTCGCAAAAATGTCGTACATAAATTCTTTGGAACCCCGCTTGTGGTTGGCATGACTCTCGCTGAAATTAAAAACTATCTATCGCTATTCTTTTTTAACAAGGACGCGGGAAGAATGATGAATGAAAATGAAATCAAGGCAAATTATCTCGAGATTTCTAAACTAATAGAAGATCAAAAACCCACTAACGACTTCATTGTTAAGTTTTTTGGAACCCCGCTTGTGGCAGGCATGACTCTCGCTGAAATCAGTGAGTTTATCGGCAAGCACACTCACAATGCCTACATCGCTAATAATTTCTTTGGTATCCCGGCTACATCTACAATAACTCTCAAAGATATTAATATGTTTATGGTGAGACAAACAACACTTAATACCATCGTGGATAGATTTTTGGGGAGAACACCTGTTTCTGAAACCACATCGTTGACAGGTCCAACCCTCGCTGAAGTTAAAAAAGCTATTGACGAACAAAAATCCGCCAGTGAAATGGTTAACAAGTTCTTTAGAGGACCCGAAGGTTACGATACCACTACGACATATTTTGACCTCGCTAATGATTATAAACTCCGAATAGATATGGAATTTAACATCCTTTTGTTTACATTTTTTAAACGCCGCGATAAAACGCTGATGAAATATACTGAAATCGATAAAACCTATTCCGACGTCATTGACGATATTCTTAAACTAAAGGGGAATTTTGAGCGGGTACAAAAACCAGTCAATGACATTGTTGATAAGTTCTTTGGAATTCCACACAACGCGGGTATGTCTCTCGTTGAAATTATCGCGGCTATCAATAAGGTAAAAACTCCACATAGTGTAAGCGTCAATAACATCGTGTACACGGTTGATAGTGGGACTTTTGATTGGATCCGGGGAAATGATAATTATCTTCGTGTTGGCAACAGACATACTGGTGCACCAGGTTGCTACCGACTTACAATAATACATCACCGTAAATTTGATTTGGAATTCAGCAGCACAGGTATCAGAGGTGTTAACACGCTGACATATATATTAGATAAAGTACCAAAACCTCCACCCTATATACCAATCCCGCTTACGATTACTATAAGCAATTCCGACGAGTCTGTGATTAGGGAGCCACTACCCTGGATAATAGAATTTGTATCCGGTGTCCCCTCATCCGATCCTAAAACCACTTCGTTAATAGGATAATTGAAAGGAAAATCCTTCGGATTTCACAATTGAAAACGCTAGCGTTTTTAAAATAACAATGATTTCATCAACTCAATGTCGCTATGATCAGGTCAGAGAATTTCAAAATAGACTCAAAACCCTCGCCGAGGAGTATCAAATAAAAATAAAAAAATACCGACGAAGAATCACCGCAATTGATATTACTATGTACTCGGTGTCAAGCGTTCTCGCTAGCGCCGGAATAATACTTGCATCGGTTTCAATGATTGCCCCGGTCGTAGTTCCAATTTGCATTTCTGCGGTGGCTACAATCGGGGGTATATCAACCGGGATAGCAAAAAAGATATCATCATGCAGCCAGAGTAAACTGCATAATTACTTAATTCAATTTCATATTGCATCAACCGCATATTCGCAGTTATCCCTGATGATATCGTCGTCACTCGATAATACAATTATATCAGATAGTGAATTCTCAGCGATGGTCAGTATTTTTGATTCCGCGATATCAAAATTAGAGCGACAACATGAATATAATAACAATGACAACACCGATGGAATTGGAAAACACGAACCCAAAAACCAAAATGATCTCAATAATCTCAACCATACCAGATTGTGAGTTCTCAGTGATGGTCAGTATTTATGATTCCGCGGTGTTAAAATTAGAAATACAACATGAGTATAATAACAATGACGACACCGATGGAATTACTTCAACAAATAGTGGAGAACACGAACCCAGTACAAACAAGCATGATATCAATAACATCAACGGAACCCGAGTTTAGTGTGAATTTCCCTAGCCCAGTCCCCGTGAAGGAGATAGCGCTAGCAAAACTACGAGTGTATCAGAGTTGGCCTAATATCAGATCAAAATCATTTGGTGGTCAACAACCCAATAATTCTTTAGTGTTTGCAAATAAGAATAAACCCGACGGAACCCCAGACTGGAACGTCGTTTCGATACCAACCGGATCATACCAAATCGAACAAATCAATAATGAATTCGCGCGTAGAATAAAATCGATTACTGGAACAGAATCGAAAATCGCTATAACAGTTCATGAGCCGACGCTATCATCCGCAATTGAGATAAGCACAGAAGGATACATCGTAGATATCTATCAGAGTTCTATTAGAACCGTACTAGGATGGCCTGAAAAACCACCGGAAAAATCCACCACCGACTTAACCACGGACGTAGAATCATATCATGAAATCAATCCCAGTTATCGAGATAATTTATCTGATATAAGAAAAGGAAAAATCGCCGATAGATTTATATTCACCAACAAAGACACATTGCAATGGGATTTTATCATTAAAAGAGCAACCGACTCATCTGTTACTATTTCATTTACGCTAACTGACGTCCGTGGTTATTTTAATGAGATTAAACAATTATATGACACACAACTAGAACAACTACGGAAAACAAGATCGCAAAAACACGTTGAAATAATAAATCAACTTATATCGGACATGGAATATATCTATGAACTAATTATTCAAACAATAATTAATGACAACAGCGACAATAAACAACGATTCCTAACCGATTACAATATCACAGAAGACAATCTGCGTAATTTCAAGTTTCCGAAATACAACGCTGATGAATTAGCAAGAATTGTTAAAACCGATATCAAAGCGCTACAAAAATCAGATTCAACTGTCCTCCTCAAATATAATAATGATCCAGATGGTGGCGGTAGGCATATCGCTCCGTTCAACGTGAATATTTCATCGGTGATTGCGCTCAATTTAGTATGTGATGTTATCGAAGGAAGCTATCAGATTAATCTAGAGCAATCAAATCAAGCTCAGCAGGGATATATTCTTTATTCATTTGCACCAACAGCTCCTCCAGGATTCCTAATTATTGAAAACCCAATTAATCCTGTCTACATGCGATGCCATAATAATTCGTTAACGAGAATTAATTTCCGACTTACCGACCAGTCAAATAATCTGATTGATTTACAAGAAGAGGTGTTAGCGATTAGTTTGTTTGTAAAGTCCTAAAGACTGGATCAAATATTCGGTTAAAATCATTTATTATTTTTTGTTAACCCATAGCAGCAGAGAGGGTGGATGACAACAAGTTGCGACCAAAATTAATTAAAAAATCGTAAAAGTCTCCGTTTTCATTTTTTTTAGTTAAAATGAGATTTCGTAGGGAAGGCTCGTTAAGATTTCAAGCAATTTTTTGTCTGAAAACGTTGTAGGGTTTGCCCCTGAGACATTTTTTTTGGTTAAAATGAGATCGTAGGAAGGCTCGTTTTAAGGATTCAATCAAAATTTTGTCTAAAAACGTTGTAGGGTTCACCCTCTCTGCTGCTACATCAGAACTCATGGCAGAAGTTAGTAGGCTTCTATCAATCAAACAACTATGGACAACTCCATATCACCCAATGTGCAACGGGCTGGTTGAGAAGTTCAATGGAACACTCAAACAAATGTTGCGACGGATGTGTGCAGAGCGTCCGAACGATTGGGATAGATATCTCCATGCAGTATTATTTGCATATCGAGAGGTTCCTCAAGAGAGTTTAGGGTTTTCACCATTTGAACTTTTATACGGAAGAATGGTGCGAGGGCCAATGAAAATTTTAAGACAATTATGGTCAGATGACGAAACAGATGACGAGATTCGAACGACATATCAGTACGTATGTGATTTGAAGGACAAGTTGAGAGAGACTTGTGCAATAGCCCATGAAACGTTAAGGCAAGCTAGTAGTCGCGCAGCTCGCTACTATGATTCAAAAGCGCGTGATAGAAAATTTAAAAAGGGTGACAGAGTTTTGGTTCTCCTTCCAACCGAGAGAAACAAATTGATGTTACAATGGAAAGGTCCATATACCATCATAGATGAAAAGGGAGGCATGGATTATACCATCGATGTAGGTGGAAAGTCCCGTACGTTTCATGCTAATTTATTGAAACGGTACTACGATCGGACAAATGCAAAGCCAGACCAAGGAATTTTAAACGTGGTCGGGGTAGCCATCATTGAGGAGGATGAGGAACAAGTCAGTTCCAGGTCTTAATTTGAGTGGGTTACTGGAGTGCGACATGGGAAAGACGGTATTCAATATGAGTCCCGATCTGACTGAGAAACAGAGAAAGCAGGCTCAGGATCTCGTCAATGACTATCCCGATGTGTTCTCGAACAAACCCGGTAAGACAGATGTGCTAGAGCATAGGATTAAACTTACATCGCATGAACCATTTCGAGTCAAGGGGTACCCAATGCCTCATGCATCCAAAGATATCATCGAAAAGGAAGTTGAAGAAATGCTTAAATTAGGAGTGATAGAGAAGTCGTGCTCACCATATGCATCACCTGTCGTTCTAGTGAAAAAGAATGACGGCACAAACAGATTCTGCATCGACTTTCGCCAATTGAACGCGCGTACGGTATTTGATGCCGAACCCATACCGGACATTGAAAGTATTTTCGTCCGTATGGCGGGGCACAAATATGTCACGAGATTGGATCTGACAATGGGATATTGGCAGATACCCTTGTCAGAGGAAACAAAAGAAATGACTGCGTTCGCCACCGGAAGTGGATTGTACCAATTTCGTGTTCTACCGTTCGGGTTGGTAAACGCCGGGGCTTGCGCTGTAAGACTAATGCGTAAAGTGATGCAGGGATTGCAGCATGTGGAAACCTACATTGACGACATCTTTATATTTAGTGATACGTGGGAAGAGCATTTACGTGACATTGCTCAAGTTCTAGATCGATTACGTAAAGCTAAGTTGACTGTAAAACCTACTAAATGCAACGTGGTGTATAGGAGTTTAGAGTGTTTGGGACACGTAGTTGGGAGGGTAAACGAGTTGAGACCCGACCCAAGAAAATTGCAGCAATCAGGGATTCATTGCCACCCACGTCAAAGACGCAAGTTAGGTCATTTATCGGTTTGGCCAGGTATTATCGAAAATTCATCCCTAACTTTGCAGCCATAGCTAGTCCTTTAACGGACCTAACCAAAAAGGGTCAGCCAAACAAAGTTCAGTGGGGAGATAATCAAGACAGGGCTTTTAACACTTTAAAAAAATTGCTAACAGAAGCCCCCGTACTTAAATTGCCCGAACTGAACAAAACATTCATTTTGAGAACCGATGCTTCAGAGTTGGGACTAGGGGCGGTTTTATTACAGGAACAAGATGGAGTCAAGCTCCCAGTCGCCTACGCCAGCAGGAAATTACTTCCAAGAGAAAAGAATTTCTCGGTAATAGAGAAAGAGTGTTAGCAGTAGTGTGGGGAATAGATAAATTCCAAACCTACCTCCAGGGCCGAGAATTCAATCTGGAAACAGATCATCAGCCTCTACTTTACCTCAATAAGGCAAAGATTAATAATTCACGGTTGATGCGATGGGCCTTGTTGTTACAACCTTACAGATTCCGAATCGAGGCAATCAAAGGTACGGAAAATGTAGGTGCGGATTATCTCAGTAGACATTGATTATCTGGTTACCCATATCGTGTAATTTCGTGGTTTTTAAAGTAAATATACTTTTTTTTAGGGGGGAGGTGTGTTACGAAATGCCCGATATGGCATAGAGGATACACTATACTCCTCTAAGCTATATTTTAAGCATTAATTTTGTCATATAATGTGTTTGTCGACGTTCTGTATTTCATGAATTATTATTTTTAAGCTCGTTGCGCAATATCCGATATGGCGTAGAGGGTACACCATACTCCTCAACGTGAATTGTCTTATACAGCGAGTTGCACGTGCCGCGCGGATAATTCACGCGAATTACTTTTTTACAAGTACGGCCGACTAATATATAAGTACAGTGCAGGGTCTTTTTAAGACACAGTGGACATTAGAGCAGAGCTCTAAACGTTACATTTGTCAGATATTAGAGCCAAAAAGTTGGGTGAGTTAAATACATTCTTTTTGGTTTAATGTTTCAGTTGAATATTCAGTTTCGGAATAGCACGTTAGTTTTTATGTATTGCGTAAATTCATTTCTATTATTTGGAAAACTGTCGATTTTTTATATTCAGCTCGCCGGTCGT